>JAAGAY010131300.1:0-35016 GCA_011801015.1 Ardeotis arabs | reverse complement strand
GCAGGGCTTGCCAAAGGCGCTCGGGTCACCGGCACAGGGCGGCGGGGGCCTCCTCCCACGCTGAGCCCCTCCGGACTTCCTAGACGAGAGGGACCACGCTTCCTTACTAACCCACCCTCTCCTCCCGCTCGGTGCTTTGTCTGCAGAGTCTAGTCACGGCCCTTATCGTCCTTGGAATCCACAGCTGGAGACGTGTTTTGTTGTGGTGCCTGTGTTATGGCTACGGACTCGTTAGGAGTTTGGGAAGAAGATGCTTGTGTTTGTAAAGCACCCGTGTTGTTGCTTTCAGTGTTAGAAATAAATTGTGGTTTATGCGCGTACAGATAAGAGCATGGGATTAACTGCGTTTGGTGTAGTTGCAATGCAGAAAAGATGAAAACAGAAGTAGCTACACTGTGGTTCAGAGCTGAGCCAGGGGAGTTTCAGACTTTACATAAGGAAGCATTTCTTTACCGAGAGGGTGGTCAAACACTAGAACAGGCTTCCTGGAGGGGCGATCAATGCCCCAAGCCTGGCAGTGTTTAAGAGGCATTTGGACAGTACCCTTAACAACATGCTTTAACTTCAGGGTCAGCCCTGAATTGGTCAGACAGTTGGATCAGATGATCGTTGTAGGTCACTTCCAACTGAAAATACTCTGTTTTGTTCCTGAAACCTCTGCCTTTGGTTTCTTTTGAACCTTAAGTATTAAAAAATACAACGATCTTTCTGAGCTGACAGGCGGTGCTTGAAGCCATGCTCTGTGAGAATCCTAGTACCGTTTTCAAAATAAATGTGTTTGTAGTTCCTTTTGTTGAATTGACAGACTTGAAAATGGGAATTAACAGCTATTTAGGAAATGAAAAAATGGAAAAAATCACCCAGGTATTTCTGAAGCCCCTTTCTTTTCTGGCTGAGCTCTAACTTAAGGTTTTAAGTTGAGTGGTATCTTAATTTCTTGATATTTATGTAGACCTTTTCTGTTTCTAATGCAATGAGCATCCCAGCCTAGGCAGAATTCCAGCCTAGAGGGCTGGGGTTTGTTTTCTTTCCTCATTGATTTTTCTGCATTTGGATTTTTAGGGGCTTTTGTTCTCATTCTCCCTTCCATTTCCAATGTATTTCTATTTGTTTATTGATGGTGTGCTGGGGGAGGAAAATGGATGTACTGAGGCAGTTGCCGTGGTTTATAAAATTATATTAAGAGATGGTTTCTATATGTTCAGTGATCTTATCTGCAGTTCTTGTTTGAGAAACATAGCTAAGTAGTCCTGCAGTCTTAAACAAACAAAAAACCCAAACCAACCAACCAAAAAAACCTCAAACCCTCAAAACCTAAAGCAGCCTTTTATCTGTTCAGAAAGAAGATGATAATATTTTACACTTCTACACTCAAAAAAAAAAAAGTGGAGTGTCTTAAATTTTATCATGAAGTATGGTCATCGAAAATGTGGATACTAATTTGGCATTACAGTCATCTGTTTCCTTTTTCCGCATCGTAAGAATTTATCTTAATATGTGCTTGTGGCAGTCTTGCTTTTGTCTTGGAAGTGTGTGTGGTGTTTTGCTCTTTCCTTTAGGCATCTCCTTTAGGCGTATTGGTTCTAACTCCCAGCTCTGTGGGAGTTTGAAATGACACAACTGATTTCGTTCCTTTCTGGAAGAAGACCTTGTGGAACAACTTGTGAGCAGTGAAGTCTAAAACAGTTCATACACAGGCGTGTGCACACAGCATCAGTCTAGGGTCGGTGAACTTCAGCAGTATAGAGGTGTTTCTTTCCTTTCTACGAACCCTCCTAGGTTATGTGAGTTTTTGTGTAGGTTCTGGTTTCTGTTGAAGAGACTTTTGCAGAAACAGCTAACAAAGGGAAGAAGTCAGTCTGCAAGATACTGTGTTTATATTTGGCGTGTTCATTCTTAGGTATCAGCAGAATTTGATATGTGTGGTGGTGGTTGTTGCATGTAAGGGGGAAAAATTTGGCAAGTGAAATGAGACTTGCAAAGATGACATAGGCTATAAATGGGTTTTATACAGCTTTGAATATATGTACTTTCTTAAAAGCCTCCTGATAAGGTCTAGACAATTTCAATTTACGGAAGTTACCTGCATGTTTTGTAGTCTTGTTAGGTAGTGTTCCTTTGTCTGAGCCAGAGACTATACAGCACACTTGAAAAAAGTTACAGTAATGTAATTGGATCCCAAACTCGACTGACTTTTTGGTTGTGTGGCATAGTTATGCTTTTACCTTTCACCAGTTAATAGACGGTTGCCAGGAGTGAAACAATAGCTGCTCTTAGTGAACATTCATATGCATGTTTTGTGTTCTTATTATGTTTTTTTTTCCAAATTCAGATCCATCAAAACTTCAAATGGAGAGTTTTTATTTCTCTATTTCAAAGTATCAGTTTTAAAACATCAGTTTCTGAAATTAGTAGTTACTGAACAAGACTTTCTTCCTCTTCACTTCTTTGTTTTTCTAGGTTTTGTGGGATTTTTCAGTTTTGTTTTTTCTTTTCCTGTAAGAAAATGAATGGCAAAACAACTTCATGACTGGCCTTCTGATATAAAGACCATTTAGCAGCATGGTCCGTCAAATATGTATTGGTTCTAACTCCCAGCTCTGTGGGAGTTTGAAATGACAATTGATTTCGTTCCTTTCTGGAAGAAGACCTTGTGAAACAACTTGTGAGCAGTGAGGTCTAAAACAGTTCGTACACAGGCGTGTGCACACAGCATCAGTCTAGGGTCGGTGAACTTCAGCAGTATAGAGATGTTTCTTTCCTTTGGCCTGTTCCACAATTAGAACATAGAAGAAAGCCCTCATTGTATCAAAGGACAGTACAAAATAATTTTAGAGTACAGGTATGTAGGACTACATTTTTGCGCACACTTGTAGATGTGCTGCAGTTAAGGAAGTAACAGCAACAGTCAAGTTCTGTTAGAAATAAATATCTGAAAGAGGAAATATAGCTTTTGCGGGGAGGAATACTGATCTAATACTAACACCAGTGAAAGTGGAGTATCTGAAGACTAAAAATGAAAAACACAGCGTTTTTTAATAGCTTACTCTGAAACATACTTGTATAGCTTGCAAGTAATAGATAAAATACCAGGAAGGTCAACTGTGCATGATAGATATTACAGCCAGCATTTCTGGTTGTAATATCTGGAGTTGTAATGATGGTGTAGACCTCCTTTTGGAGATAGTAGCAAATCCAAATTTACTTACTGTGCTAAGTATCTGTGGTGGAGTTTGCATTTTCAGGATCTTTCTTGACTGCAGAGAAGTGCTCATACTCTGAGATGTAAATTAATTCCCATTAGAGTTGCTGTATTCCAATTAGAGTTAATTATATAGTGCCCTAAATTACTCTGTCATTCTGTAGATTCTTGAGAGGATGGGTCATAATGTAAAAATGTTAACAATCTAAAAAGCTGCCAGAGAGGTAGAAAATTAAAGACTTGCATTAAAAAAATCCCGAAGTTGCTGTTAATTCACTTTGTCTTATACTAAGCTTAATTTAATTTTCCTTTTTAATCACTTGCACGTGTATTTTTATTTTCTGTGAGGACATCTATTTGCTCGTACTCTTCTCTAACTTCTATTTTTGCCATTTGACTGTTTACGTTATAGGAAGCAAAATAGTAGTAAGTACATTCTGTTTCTTTTGGAACCAAAGTAGTACAGATAAAAATGTTTGTCTCTTCCTTGGTATTTTGTCAGTGTTGTGGCCTATGTGGAGACCTGTCATTCTTCATCAAATCAGTTTAACCTCTGCTTTAGCTATAACAATATAGTAGAAGATATCTTCTCTTTCATTAAATAATGTTTTAGGACTTGTGTCTCCTGGTCTCAAGCTTAAATAATCAAGTGAGGTATTGTTTTTCATTATGTTGACTTTTCCTACCCGTGGAAGTAATTTACATCGTTCTTCCATAATATTGGAAGGAATAAATTTTTCCGACAGTAATGCTGCAGAAGACCCGTACTTCAGCTTTTAATGGGTTGAAAGGTTATCTTCATTGTTAAAACCCTGTTAGGGATAATTAAAAAAAAAAAAAAAGCAAAAAAAAAAACCCACCGCCACACAAGAAAAAACAATGTTTAAACGTGGAATTATATGCATAATAATGATGTGTAGTGATCTTATAAAGCATATTTAAACAGTGCAAGATGACACTGGTGAACCAGTTTCAATTCCCCCCCCCTTTCAATTTATGGGCTATAATGCCTGTCTAATTGCTGAAATCCTTTCAGCCCCATTTCTCTGCAGGAAATACTATTCTTTCCTGAAGTTGTAATGCTTGTCTGAAAGTGTTTTCAGATTATTTTTATTAAAAGTCTATGTTTCAAAAACTGACTGAACTTATTTTTGTTTGCAGTTATAGTAGAGGAATTTCTTGGAGTGATTTTTCCATCACATTGCTTGTTAATGGTTACAGTATTACAATTATTTATTATTATTAGGAGCTAACAGCAGTATTGGGGTGCTAGCAGGTAAGCACCAAGGAAAGTCTATATTAGCAAATGGATAATCTATTTGGGTAGGCTAGCATTAGAATTATAAATTTTCCTACACCCATTTTCTGGTGTAATTTTTTTTTTAATTAAAAGTACTTGTTTGCTTTGAAAAGGTACTTTTTCTTTGATAATGTTGAGGTTTATGGAGGTAAATTCATTAATACAGCAATATTTCAGTTACCCTCGCCCTTACAACTTTGTCATGTAATTAGTGAGTTAGTGGTACATCCATGTCTAGTGTCAAGTCCATTGCAATCCAAAAAAAAGTACTTATGTGTATCCCAACGGGTAGGGGTCATATATGTTTGTTTGAACTATATAGGGGGAGGAAACAATTGAAGTTCACAATATGTTCGCAAAACTTATATAAAATACTTTACTACAGTGGTTGGTACTTTTATCTCATTTAGGTAATTCACTAAGATCAGGAATTGACAGATTTTTAAAAAGACAGAGAGAAAGAGAGACTGACATACAGCAGTAGGGGAAAAACCTTGGAACCATGATGTTTATGTTTCTGTCTCTGATCAAGCTGCAGGCTGACTTTGTGTGTGTGTGTGTGAAGCCTAGACTAAACTGTTTGTTTTAACATAGTGCATTCCTTTTCCTATCAACAAAAAGACCATGTTACTGTGTGACAGGAAAGGAGCATTTTTTGGACTATTTTTGAAAGCTGAGGTCATCGTGGCTGTGGTTTGCTGAGCTTCTACAAATGTGATGTTGTGAACATTTAAAAATAGTAGCTGGATATCTGACACTTCTGGTTAGTATGATGGGAAAATAAGTCAGAATATAGTGTGACAAAATACTGCACTTTTATAAAAAGAGAGCTTTTTTTGTATTGTCACAAACATGCAGTCTGTTTTGTTTTTTAACAGCTCTTCAACTGTAATAACAGGAAAATGGTGAAAAGAATTTATTCATTTTATAGATTTAGCATAGTATTAACAGTATTAACTTTCATTAGTAATCTACTTCTGTCACTGTAGGAAAACATTAAAGAAATTGAAAATCTTGTGTTTTTCTGATTTACCTTCCTCTAAACTCTCCTGAGACTATGTCTATGTATCTCCTAACAACACTCTTTGTTTTGGCAAACTTTATCTAATAATGCTTATTTAGTATCATGCTTGCAGCTTTGCTCAATCAGAACTCTTTTTCTCCTTAACAAAAGTGATTTAAATAGCTCTTGTATTCAGCTCTGAGGTTATTTAAGCCCTCTTTTCCCCATCTCAAAAATAAGTGTTGGAATTCCATTTTGTGGGTTAAAATTCAGAACTTTATCAGGTATGGCCTATGGACAAAGGAGAGAGGAGTATAGCGAGGAGGGGAAGAATCCTAATGTTATTCTCTTGTTTTGCATCCATGTAGTTTCACTAGTAAGATTAGCTTTTCTAGATTTTATGTATTTATTTAGCATGTGCCAATTTTCATAGCACACTGTGTAACACTTCTGGTTTTATTCCCTCATGTCTTTAAAGCTGGAGTGCCTAATGCAGTTAGTAAGAGCTGGAGCTTCTGTAAATGCCAGTACAACACGTTTTGCTCAAACACCAGCCCACATTGCTGCTTTTGGAGGACATCCACAGTGCCTGAATTGGTTGATTCAAGTGGGGGCCAACATAAACAAACAGGTATGGATTCATGCATATTTATTGTCTGCATATAGTTTTAGAAGGAGTATCTTGGTCACTTCTTACTACATAATGATCCTTGCATTCACATACAGATACATTATTTTTAACATCAGCTGAATTCAGACAACTTAATTGTCAGTTTTACACCTTTTTCATTATAGTAGAGATAGGACTAACAAATGTCCTTTAAGCCACTAAAGGTTTGGATGGCATTTGTTTTAGGAATTGACATCTTACTACTTCTTGAACAAAATGGTATGCTGCTCTGGTGTTGGCAGCATTAGCAAGTACTTCAATATTGTAATGCCTCTTTGGGGGAAAGAAAAAAAGACTAGTGAGGAACATCTTATTAAATATGTTAAGAATTGAAAAATTCACCATAGCCTAGAGAACCATGAGACCTTTGTGGTACTCCATGATTTAGTCATACTAGCAAGATCTGCCATGGTTTATTTTAAGGTGCATCTGGTTTCATACTGTTCACCTTTTTAGATTATTTCTACAACTTTTCTAGTTACTTCCTGCAGATAGATCAGAAACATGTGTTTTACTAACACAGAATAAATGGGTGATTTTAAAAATAATTTTCCATTGCTTTTACTGTGAGTATAGATAACAACTTACTTGGTAGCAGAGAGGGCATTAATATAGCAAAATTCCTGTGAAGGACTGTTGTACTCCGGTACAGTAACAGAACTGAGTGCTTAAAGCTATCATGCTTTTGGAGAAAATATTTCCAGTACTGAATGGATCTGTTACTTATGCTGCACATACATAATGTGTGCCTTCATAACAGTGCTCAGAATTATTATTTATAGTATTCTATGAGAGTAATTAATAATACAGCATATGTATTTACTAAAAGCTGTTGTATAGCACAGCATCCTTAAAATGTCTGGTCTGTTAAATTTTGCATCCTACTTTTCTTAAAATATTTAATGGCCAGACTGTGTTTTATATGCAGTAGAATTAAGCTAAGTCTGCTGAAGAACTTGAACATTTGCATTTTTAGAGTTTGGTTCTTTTTTTCTTTTTTAACCTATGCAAAAATAAGAAATGGGGAAGTTTGTGTTGAGTTTTCAGAAAAGAAGGCTGGTGCATTGAGAACAGCTGTGAGACACCAGGAGAATTGTAGAAACAATGAAGGTGACTGGATGCAGAGGCTATAGATCGCATCTTCTCCTTGATACCTGACAAAAGTAACTTATGCAATAAGTTATTGCTGCATAGTGGTAGAATCTTCAGAAGAGAAAAACAAGAACTATAAATGCATCTGGAGACCAGGTAAGAACATAAAGAAACAGTGATTAGAGAGGAAACATGGCATGCACAGAATAAAGATGTACAAATATCTGCTAAATGAGAAGAGAAGAATGAATGAAAATGAATGAATGAGAAGAATGAAAGTTTCCAACTATGAGGATAAAGAGAAGAACTGACCAGTGAGGTTGAAATGGAGTTGAAGAACAAGCTTGCTGCCCTGGAACGTGATGGGGGGGAAAAAAAAATTACATCTAGTGAGAGAGGTTATAACAAAGAAGAAAGTAGCAGCTAGCCCCCAAAAGAAGAGAAGAGTGCAGAGAGATCTCTCCATGAGCTGAGGGCAACATGCAGATGACTGTAAAGGGAAAGCAGTATGATACATAGTTAAAAGTAGAAAGGAAACTCATGCCAGCTTAAAGAAGTCACCAAGACTAGCCAGTGACTAAGGAGTCTTTATAAATTGATGGTCTGTCACCAGACCAAATCCAAATAATAGATCTGTGGTCCTCCACAGGAGGAAGAGTACTGTGGTTCTCAAGCTTTCAGAGGGGATAGTGGTGATAGTATCCTGTAAACTTCTAAGGACAGATTCAGATATTGACAGACGAAGGACACTAATGTAGATAGTACTGAGAGTTGACACTGTGGAAGCCTTGTATGTTGTTAATGGTAGGCTCAAGTTACACTCAAGTTACAACTTTTTGTTGCCCCCACAAAATATTAGTTGAACATACAAAAAGTAGTATTTTAGGTTTGGGTCAATGATTAAGATAGCTCTGGCTAATTAAAATGGTAGTAGAAACAAAAAAGTCTATTCAGTTCTTTGTTAGGGTGCAACTGGTCGGTCACCCTGGTTTCACGTGCATGAGTAAGGAAAGTTAGACAGTGTACCTTGGTGATGGCTTTAGCAGCAAACTCATCCCGAGAATATTTGAAATGTTTTATACGTGGCCATGTAAAGCATAGTGCATGCTTTGCTCTCCCCGATACCATCCCGCTGTTTATTGAATTGCAGTCAAATTCTACTATTCTTGTTTGATTTGAACTGCTTAATAAATTACGTTAGTTCCTTATTTAAATTCCAAGCACTTTCAGGTGATCATCTAGGGCTTCCACCCACACTTTGGCGCTTTTGGAGCACTATTTCCTGATGTGTATTTTGTTTATTCCTTCCAGCTCGCTGACTGATGCTGTACTTCAAACAGACATAGTCACTGGCTAATGCTTGTGTGAGGACAAGTGTTCCATGGACACTGGATACAAAACACATGCTGAGAAAGATCTGGGAATGCTTGATACTTAAACTAGTAAAACTTTCCTTCCAAAATGACTCCTGTTCATTGGCTACAGACTAACCCATCACTTCTGGAAAAAGAAAAGGATAGCTTCTGAAAAGGAATCCACTCGAGTCTCTCAGTCTTAACGTAAACCTCCGGTACTCAGTAGAATTTGCATGCACGCTTTCTCATATCTGCCCTGAGGTATTGTGTTGTAGCCCATGCTGTCTGCCCTGAAGTTTAGGAAAACCTGAAAAAGCATATTTCAGTGCTGGTGACAGTTGCCTGGGACATTTCTCAGGCAGCAGCAATGAAGGACAGATGCTGAAAACTGCTTGTCCCAGCTGTACCTTGCTCCCCAGATGAGTTCTGTGAGTACATTCTATGATGCCACGCCCTCTTACATGACTGTATGTGCTGGTTAGAGCCATCTCTGTGATCAGTGGGCAGTTCTTCCCCCCCAGGATCACCATAAAAATTCACAGGAGAAAGCTGAAGTGTCAAGCAATGACCTGCATATTTCTACCTAGCAGTGAACACAAGAGGAAGTCCTGTTGTTAATTTTTTTTTTTCTTCAATGGGCATTGCCTCCTAGTAGTTTTTACTGATGTGACTCAAGACCTGCACTCATCTACTTGCCTGCTCTAGTTCCCTGTAACAGCGCATGGTACTTTTTAATTTAAAAAAGCCTATTACTTCATTTAAATGTATTTTTCCTGTAGCCTCAGCATATCAAATATTCTATTCTATGTTGCCTGTGTTGATTGGCCAAAAAACCAGTTTTGTGCGGCCTGTCTTAAAGAGAAGGGACAAGAAATACTGCATCCTTACAGATGATGCTAACTTTTCATCCAGCCACTTACCATCATGTGGCAGTGATGACAAATAGATTTAGGAGGGTTGGACTACCCATACTAGCAAGAACTGTAAACACACTGATATCCTTGGTGGGGAGGAAAAAGCACTCATTCCTTTGGTATGTTACAGTTTTGTATTTTAAACAACAATTTGGACTAAATCCAGATAAAAATATACCATCAGTTCTTATCTGCACTCAAAATTCAGAAGGAGAAACGATCATTAATTTAAAGCATTTTTAGCAAAGAACGAGATAAAAATATGCTGTATTCTCCAGCTTCTACTTCTTGGCTTCAGAAAGGGTGGGGTGCTGGGTCTAAGAATTCTGAACAGCTTTTGAAAATGTGATCAGCTGATAGAACTTGAAATTCAGTCAGTTGAGTTAAGGAATTGAGCCAGTTTATATTTCTTGTCAGGTAAAATAGTGCTTCTGTGTCTTAGTCAGATGTCTATACTAGAAGTATTTTACAAGGGCATACTGTTGTGTGGTTTAACCTTGTTAGGCACCTGAGCACCACACAGCAGCTCATTCCCCACCCTCCCTGTGGATTGAAGGAGAGAATTGGAAGGGCAAAGTAAGAAGACCTGTGGGTTGAAATAAAGACAGTTTAATAGATAAAAAAGGAAACAGAAAAACAACCAAGAAAACCAAGTGCTGATAAAAATTTTTTGAAAACCCAACATCACAACAAAAAAATCTGATAGTTGCTCACCACTAGCTGACTGATGCCCAGCAAGTCCCCAGGCAATGACAGCCTGGTCAAACTCCACCCTCCCAGCTTTCCTTGCTGAACATGATGTCATATGGTATGGGATATTCCTCTGGTCAGTTTTGGTCAGCTGTTCCAACTGTGTTACCTCCCAGGTTCTTGTGCATCCCCAGTCCACTTGTAGCTAAAACATTAGCATATGCTTTGGATGCTGCTTTAGTCACAAATCCAAAACATAGCACTACACCAGCTACTATGAAGAAAATGAACTGTATCCCAGCTAAAACCAGTACACTTAGTTGAAAGCTTTCAGTGTAAATGTGCATGGGGGCTTTATATTTTAAAAACATTAATTTACTGGTAAGTAACTTTTTTTTTTTAATGACAGGAGTGTAAAGGTACTAGTGAGTGAAATTAACTGAATTGTATCCAGGGGCTTGGAACCTGGAGAACAGAATGGGAGATTTACTTCAAGTTCAACTGGAAGCTCCTAAAGCCGAAAGATCCTAAAAAGACGGAAAGAAGGGGAAATAGAGTAAAAAAAATGGCTTTAGACTGAACTGAAAAAGTAACCACATCTAAAAGAGGTCTAGGAATAAGCAGAGAGTTTGAGGAAAAAAACTTAATCAGTAGAGGAGATGTCTTTTGAGGTTCAGCAGTTTAGTGAGGAAATGCAAACTGATTAATCAAGCTGAGATAGATTTACTGAGAAAATCTAAGCCAAAAAAGCAAAAGACTCTTCAGCCACATAAATAAAAAGAAAGTAAAGAGGAAGCTAGGTACTTATTCAGTAAAATGAAGTAGAAGTCAAAGGAAATCTAG
Organism: Ardeotis arabs; assembly: GCA_011801015.1. Lineage (NCBI taxonomy): Eukaryota > Metazoa > Chordata > Aves > Otidiformes > Otididae > Ardeotis > Ardeotis arabs. The sequence continues at coordinate 23,947 of JAAGAY010131300.1, read as the reverse complement.
TCATAACCCCAAGGCAGAGAAGACTGCCGTTATCTTTACAGGATAGTTGTTCTCCTCCAAGGGAATGGAGAAGGATGTTTGACAGTGGCAGTGAGTTGCAAAAAAATAAATGTGCCTCTGATGCTTCGTTAGACTTTTTGTCATCTCTTCTGGAGTACTGTACACAAAATACTTCGTCTCCACAGAAGTGACCAAACTTGTGTTCTCTTGAATCCTGCTTATGTATTTACAATGTGACTTCTCCATTGTAAGACCGGTTTGGGCTGTTGGTGCAGTCTTACATCAGAAGGGTAAATGGGACCCTGAAAAGTTCTTCTCTAGATACGAAAGGCCAGTACAAGTTACTGTTGTTTCCCTTCTTGGAATATTACTACAGAAGGGCTGATGTCAAACTGAAGCACATGTGGGAACTGTGGACAATTAGAGGGATCATGAGGTATTATCCAGGATAATTAGGAATTGGTAGAGCCCTTCAAAATAAAATAACTTAGTTGCTCCACGTAGCCAAAGAAGAGATAGGGAAGAGAGGTCTTATACATGAAAACGTGCTAGCCATCTACCTGCCGAGCTGTTCTCAGAAGCGTTGTGGGAAAACCTGTGTTACATTACTTTTTCTCTTTGGTCCCATCCATCCCAATTGTTGAATCAAAACAGAGTTGTTCTGAGGCTCATAGAGTAGTTTATTTTCCTCTGTATGTATGATTTTTGGATGTATTGAAAAAATAAATAAACTTTAAAGCCATTTTTTTCAGTGGGAGATAATTTTTTTCCTTTCAGTCTAGCTCATAACCCAGAGAGAATTTCCTCTTTGTAGAGCTAGGAGACTATTTCAGAAACTATTTCAGTGCAAATAGATTTAAGTCCCATAGGACAACTTCAGCAGAGGATAACATTACTGATGACTGAAACTTAGATGCCATAATTAAAATGAATGCTATAAAAATCTAAATCTGTATATTCTGTCATTCTCTTAAGTATTTTCTCAGTTCCCTAGCTTCAGAGAAGAGACCCATGCTGTTCTGGGCCAGTGACTGGAATAAGTCCTTCTCAAGACATATATTCTCTTTTGAGATACTAACCTTTTTCTGGTTGTTGGTGACAGGATTGTTAGCTGCTATAAGCTTTGCTTATTCTTGTAATGCAGTGGTGAGGAGTCCTTTTGTGAAGGTCTTTGACATCCTTCTAGCATTTCCACACAGCAGTTTTTTTTATAAGTAAGTTCTCTGCATCTTATTGTGAGCAACATGCTAGGTTTATTGGGATAGTAAAGATTTTTGTCATCTTTGTTGTATGCATGGCTAGTTGAGCTAACTTTCCCTGAACTGAACTTTATATTAAATGATTCCCTTTTAAGTTAGGGTTGGGACTGTAAATACTAATGCTGAACAAAAGAGGCAAATTGCTTCTTCTCTACACTTTAACAAAAGGTGGAGGGAGAAGGGAAACAGTAACAAAATGATGAATTGGAGGCAGCTTCCATGATGGGAAAATGTATTACATCATGAAGAAAATCTTCCTGGATAAATTAGTGCCAAATGAATTTCTATGTATGGTAGTTAATAAAATTGTGTCCTCTGTAAAACATCTGTATTTTCCCATAACTTCAAGGAAGGTTATAAATAGGAGAAATTATATAAATTTAATTGGAAAGCAGTCTTCTATTCATCAGCTACAGGCAGCCATTTTGGAAGAAGGGCTGTATAGCTGTTTCCTAATCATTGAGGGCTCCCAAGGAGTTTTCTGCTCTTTTCTGTCTCCAAACTTTGTGCCAGCCTCAGCAGTTTTGCTTGGCTTATACGAAGGTAAACTTTGTTTGGTACCATCATTGTTTCCTGCTGGGGGTGCTAGGCGTTTCACTGTTTGGCTGAATATATGTCTTAAGCACTGGTAAACTGGCTTATTCCCAGTGAATTTGTAGCTTATTATAAATATATTTTGCTATGAAATAAAATTGACAAGTAGAAAATTGAGAGTATATGACACCTAATCCAAAATTAATCTTCAAGTTATATTTACATGGTCTAAAAGATGTGATTTAATTTCTCAGAAGCTTGGCAGACAATTTAAAACACTTGTTACCTTCTGTCTATCAAGATGGTCGTATCATAATATTTTGAATATATTCACATTTCACATAGAGCTAAAGCGTAACCTGTACTGTAGAGTTAGCATGAACACCATTGTGTATGAAGACTGGCAAGTCAATAAAGGTGCTATGTTACTTTAATAGCTAGTGTTGATATTTTTAATAAAAAGGAATGGGGAAGCAAAAATGAGGCACATAGAGTTAGAACCAGAGTTTAATACCAGTGGAGCAGACAAGTGAAGTCTGTCAAAAATTTGGAGAGAAAGATGATGGGGAAGAAAGGAAAAAAACCCCAACTTGATATGCACTGGAAGTATTGAGAACTGTGATAAATAAATCACATAAAAAAACAGTAACTGGACATTTATGTGCTACTTCAAGGCTGTATTTCATTACACGTTCTTCTCTGTGGTTCTTAATACTGATGGTTAATTGCAGTTACTGAATTTCATCTGCAGCCTGTAGATTATGATGCATGGAATTTACCTGCTGCTTGGCAGTCACATTTGTAAAATTGCTGTAGATTCTCCCTGTTACCTGTGAAGATAGTTTGTAGAAAAGAGTTGCCCGAAAAGCAATACACTGCTCCCAGTATGTTTGCACGTAATACAAAAAGATTAAATGATTGGATATGCTGGCTAACAATAATTGAGTGTAAATGGATAAAGACAGTCAGAAAATAAAAGCATATAGGACGTGAGTCAGTGTGTATGTTGCAGGAGAGATCGGGCCTGTCCTGTGAACTCTGGGCATACTTAACATTACAGTAGAGTTATGCATACATACTTCCCACGTGGTGAGTATTAATGGTGCAGCAGAGTACTGTGTAGGTGTGTCAGCAAGGTCTGAAAGCAATATAGTCCCACAAATGTGGCCCTGCTGCTTCTGAATTCAAGATGGCTTGCTCAGTCCAACATACTGGGAAACAATAGTACTAGGAAATAAAGGTGTTAGAGTAACTTGTTACAGTGGTATACGTTGTGGGGATTTTTAACAAGTTTTGCTGAATATGACAGCTGATTGCCTAGTTATTGGATAAGACTTATCTTGTGGGTTAGATGCCATTAGCATTATTTCTTGCTAAATATCTAATGTCCACGACAGCCTACTGCGGACTTTAAAATAATAATAAAGTACCTGATGCATTTGCTAGCTAATAAATGCTGCTTTTATAGATCTGCTTTCTTAATTAAAGTAAGTAATGTAAAAATAATGTTTTAACTTTTAGAAAGATTATGCTTGACAAAATGTAGTTTGTCTTTACAGGATTATGTTGGTGAAACTCCTATTCATAAAGCAGCACGATCTGGTAGTATGGATTCCATAAGTGCCCTTGTGGCTCATGGTGCGCAAATAGAGTAAGTGAGGTATTTTTTTGTTGTTGATTGTTGTGTGTTTAGCTAACTAATTTAGACCAATAAACATAGATACTAATGTCAAAAAGAAAAGTCAAAACAGCAGACACATGATTAAAAGACAGCTAGACATGTTCAGTTGTAATGAAACCCAAGATGTTTTGCATGTCTAGTAATAAAGTTTATTTTACTTAAGTGGTACCAGTGTGCTACATTAGTATTGCATTTATAACTGATATATTAAAATATTTATCACGCCTCTGTCTGATGACCCCAAATTGTACACTTGATCTAGCATGTAGTTGTTTTTTTACAACAAATTTACACCTTGCACTGGTGAATAAATGTAGAAAACAATGCAAAAGCAACATCATGTGCAAAATAGCATCTCACACACTCTTCGCAGTTAGTTCAATACTGTTTGTTAGTATATTGTGTATTTGCCCTGTTAACTTTTTTCTTTAAAGGTTTATGTACTGCAAAAACATTCAGAAAGTCTCACAAACTTTTGCAACTTACAGCATGGACAAAATGGATGCAGTTTTCACCTAGAAATGTTGAGTATAAGCTCTATGGCTTATAATAATTTAAATACATTAGCAATTTGTTTTAATTAGAACTAGCCTTATTATCTTAAGTGGTAACTAGTTACTGTATTTTAACCTACAATATGAAACTTCTAAGTTGTAAGTGAAATAAGGATCATGTAGTTAATTTCTCGTTTTACCCTTTGGTTTCCATCTTACTGGTTTTGTAATACTGCCCTGATAAATCTACCATAAAATTTAACTCTTTCAATGGTATCATAGAGTATTCAGGAAATATAGTACCTTTTAAGTTAATAGTAGTGAACAAATTGCTTTATATGAAGAGATTGCTTCAAAGAAAAATTAAGCAATTGAAATAACTGAAGCAGCTGTTTCGATTAGTTATTGACAAGTTCATGAAATCAGTCTTAAATTTATAAATTCCCATTTTGCACTCACTTTCAGATATCTTAAGGTAAACTTGGATTTAAATTTACTGTGGAATTGAGCAAACCTTAATTATCATCATCAATTAGTATGTAATTTTGTCATTTTTACAAAGTATGCAATCAAAAGAGAAGTTGTGGAACTGCATAAACTGTGAGTGAGTTAGGAGTAAAGAAGAGGACATATTACATCTACAGGACTTTCAAAATAAGTAGCTGAGTAACTGAGGTTGGATATGTGGCTGCAACTTTAACTTACAGAACTAAAATTTTGCTTCTTAAACATTGTATTTGCAAGCTATAGGCAAAACATTTCTGTAAAACTTGGAGAGTGATATCTGCCTTTGACCAAAGCTATTTGCAGCAGAAGTAGCGTAGGTTTATAGCAGTTTTAGTGAACAGGAAATAATTTGAATTCTCAGTTTTCTAACTTAGAATTCCATCTGTGTTTCAGTAGGATAGACTTGTCACAAGTTCTTTAGGTAATTAAATATCAGATCCTATCCAGGAAATGGTAAAGTCAAGGATGCAAATGCAATAGGCTGGTGGAGCAACCCATGTTTAGTCATTTAGGGGATCAGGACTCAGCCCTGGTAGCTGAGAGAGCTAGCTATTGACTAATTAGGGTGAGAATTTTTTTCCATAGAATCTAGTTTCCAGGCTCAGTATGTTAAATTAGGCCAAACCCATGTATATGCTTTTGACATTGATTAGTTTTGTGTTATCTGGGTTTGAAACTGGCCCCAGATCTCTAACAGTAACGTTTATTTCCTGATTTTTGTAACATCTTCAAAATGTAGATGCTCTGAAAGTTTTGACTCCTCTATTTTATGATTCAGTTAGAAGAAAAAGAGAGGGATTTTATCCATATATTTGAGTTCTAATGTGTATATATTAACTGAAATGATAATTGACTATATAGGACCAAGGCAAGAATTTAATTAAATACAGAACTAGGCACTAACTAGAACTAAAGTGCTGATCTGTGCTGATGGGAATGTGGCCTTTTTTATGGGGATTAGATCTTCTAATCCATTTTTTTTCCTTTATTCCTTCATACAGTTACAGTATCAAAATCTAGGTACATGAAGATGCAGAGAATATCCCTTCTGACTGCAAATAGTCAAAAATATTGCTTATACCTGATATTCATAGTATACATCAAGTATTACACCATTCCTAGTTTTTTATAGTAGAACAGGGATGTTAAGATTTCATTACTACACGAACACTAGTAATCAGTAGTATAATATTGCAAGAAATGTATTTTTTATTAATGAGTGATTATTGAAATACTGCTGCTAAAATGAAGTAACTTGGACTAGTGTGATCTTTGATACCAGTGTTTACCATATTTCTACTTTATACACTCCTTTGGTTATATTGGAAGCCAAAGAATATTGGCAATAGTCCAGTAGGGATAAAAGTAAGAATTTTAGTTCGAATAAAATTGCCTGACTTGAATTGTTCTAGCTTACTTTATTTCAGGCTTGTTAGTATGTTGCGTTTACAGATAAATGCAGTATGTTGCAGTCTCTAAATTTCATGAAGTTGTTGCATTGTTTTCCTAATTGATGAGAGAGAATTTGGGTCTCTATTCCTGTGTAAATTTTTAATAATATTAAAAAAATAATTGTACCCTAGTGAAAATATTTTGATTTTTTTTGTGGTATTTACCTTCTCATTTTAGCTGAAGCATATTCTGTGCACAGTATGTCCTACAGCCATAAAAATGGTTGCTCCACTAACTATGGTATTCATGGACCCTTGAAGAGGGGGAAGCAGGTGGTCACAATGTCCTCATATGAGTGAAAAGGTTTGCTGTGTAACTGACTTTTTAATGTGGATAGTACCTTTTAAAGTATCCATAATAACTGCTGGATTTTCACTAAAAAGCATAATTATGCAATTTATGTATGGTTAATTGTGTATTATTTATCATGGTGACAAACAAGTGTCTACAGCTCTTTATGGAGGAGAAGCCTTCTTGGTGCCATGTTTTGTTTTGCTCTTTTACACTAGTTTTTGAAATGCTGAGTATTAATGTAGTTACATAGATAGCATCACAGCATATATATACATGTAAAATTCAGCTATAAGCACAGGACACTTAAATAAAAAAAAAAAAACAATAAGCAGACGCCACTGTTAATCACAGTGATTTGAACTTCTTCCAGCTTCATGTCCATTTTCATGCAATTCACTTGTGCATTTTATCCCCTTATTTCTGGATAAAAATTGTTCTGCAACTGTTATTTGAACAATTATGTATTTCCTTACTGAGTTGATTTAGAGCTAGGAGTGAAGATTCAAACATTACATTATCCTAGGATAAAGAGAAGTGTAACTTGTGGGGTAGGATGTGGCTTGATATGCATCCATCCAACTGAACACAAGTACTTGCTTGCTTCAGAGTTTTTTTTTGTCAAGATACTTGAACAGTAGTGTAGGGAAGCTTTTTATTTCCCTGTCAGAAATCTTTAGGTTTTTTTAAAAATTGATTTGTATACTGTGATGGGATGCTACAAGACCCCAAAGAGATACTTTCCTTCTGGTTTCTTATACTCTGTTCTCCAGGTTTGGAGAGAATAACAGAGATGCTGGGATAAAATTTCCAGTACATCTGTTTCTACCAGATGACAGATTCATATTGTGGTCATGACCTAGTTTAGGCAGACACTTCAGCCACTTTCTCATTAAAGCTGTCTTGCATTCATTTGAATGTGTACATTTACTCCTCCTCTAATGCCAGAAGTGTCCTATCTCTGGTATTTAGTTTTTCAGTAAAAACTTTATTCTGATTCTTTGGCAGTGACTTAATTTTATTTCTTCTTTGCAAATTCATGTGCAATGAACTGTTTTAAAAAAAAGATCATTAATTTATTTTTTCTTCTTCACAAGTGCTCTTCATCCTCCATAATGGAAATCTGTCCAATGTGATTTTTTTTTAGTGCCACTGGATTAGCCCTTTGTGAAATTCTTGTAATACAGTTCTGTTTGAAGTCTGGTTCATGTTTTAATTATGACCACTCCTGTGATACCTCAGCTTTTGTTCTTCTCATTTGTACTTTTGAGACTTTCTGAAAATTGACTTTCTGAAATTCCGTCACCCTTTGCGAAGAGACAGAAGAAGAGCAATGTGTAGATTGCTTTATGATAACACAGAAATCAGCCATCCCTTTGTGTCCTAAAGCCTCAGTTCGTTTTCAGTCTGGAGGGGAAACTTACATGACCTGTTCTCTTGGAGCATCTCCGAGTTTAGAGAATTCCTCCGTTAGTTTCTGGATTTCTTCCTGATTTATTAAAATGTTAGCAGATACTTGTAGATTTTTAACATATGCTTGGTTTTTTTACCTAGCTAACTTAACTACTGAACTTTTAATAATTGAACTGCAGTCCGTTTCTGGTGTTAATGTACTTGTGAAGTGCCATTATTATGTCATCTTTTTACTTCAGAAGCTGTACTGCTACATTGATTCAGTGTAGAAGAATCAACATCCTACTTTCTTATGGTCATTAACCTCATCTTGAGAATAATGCTTTAGGTTCTTACTGTTTATTTGTTTAGGAATAGGATTTAGGTACTTTTTTTCAACAGAGTGGTTCTCATCTGTTGATTTGGTATATTAATATTTATTTGATCTGTTCAGTTCCTCTCTAACCACTTCACACGTGATTCTTTTTGCAGAACTGATTGTCTACTCTTCAGATAGCAGCTAAACTGCTACTGCTGTTGCATTATTAGTGCCATATAGCTGAGGAAAAAAAAATTTGGCTGTTCTTTTGCCTATAACAAGCATTTTGTCACTGTGTATAACAAGTATTTTAAGGGCCGTCACTCCAGTGATCGTTCTGCAGTATGGATGCTACAGGTGTTGGAATTCATTCTTCCTTTCCCACCTTATGTGAATTCTTATGGAAAGGCAAAAGTCAAAGTGGTTTGTACATTTCAGTGGTGAAACACTGATTCTCCTGCAAAATACTACAAGTAGAGCTTGCTGATTTCTTCCCTGTTTGTTTTCACGCTCGATTGCCATCATTGTAAAGCTTGGTTTGTAGGAGGTTGTGACCATGAAGTAAGGCAGTAATTTGGATTTAGTCTCAAGGAAAGACTTGGAAATACTGAAGCAGAAATATATGCATCGATAACTGATAAATGAAAGGGTGGGAGAGAGAGAGGCTCAGTCTTGCAGTGAACCAGAATGGAAATGGGTGGTTTTCAGTTAGAGCTGTTCTGAAATTGCAGGAAGGTGAGGCAAACTCTTGGCGCTGAGTTCTTGTTCAGTTTGAGAGCGGATTATTCCTAGTGGGGATGGAATAACAACAGTAGTTACTGTTGTCAGTTCAGAAATAGAGAAGAATACAAGAAGTTGTACTTTATATGAATAAAGTTAAATCCTTCATTAAAGCAGTATTTTGTGACCTTTCTGGAACATAAAGGTTCACAGGATGTGGATCAACTTGATGAGGGAGCTTATTCTTTAGTAAGAGCCTTTTCTTCAGTCTGGAAGAGCTGGATAGAGAACATTGAAGTGTTACCAAGACTTTCAAATGAGGGTGGCTCATATTTCTGATAGGAATGTTAGGATTTTTTGTTGGGAGTGATGTGCCTTCACGTGTGATGCTGTGCAGGTGAACTGTGTAGCTTCCCTTCAGATAGGTTATTTTTTTTTCTGTAAGATAAGCTGTTACTGGCAACAGAAACCTGGATGCAGTTAAGTCAGGTAGAGAAACCAAAGTGTTATGAAGTGGAACTTGGCCAGAAGGCAAGCTAGATAAAGTGGAAGAAACAAGGGTGCAGTATGTTCCCACTACAGTAGTCTGATTAGTTCTGATTGTTAGTCCAGATATTGATGGTGATGATGATCTGTACGGGTGGTGTGCTTGATCTGCTGCTACTTTTAACTGGATATGTGATGAAAGAATTGTTAATTGCAGTGCGTTTGCTCTAACTTCTGCTGTGTAGATTTGGATTTTGATTGCTATTTTGGTTTGTGTCTTTTCAGTAAAGTTGATCATAGTTCAACTAGTACCTTTGAACCTGGACAAAAAATACTAGGCAGTTGTGGCATGGCCCAGAACATCTTCAGGTTAGTCAGAAAAGTTTTCTAGTGTGTGTCATGTGCTACAGGTTACAAGATATATCTCGTTGCATAGAGGCTTAACAAACCCTGGAAGAGCTTTGGCAGCTATAACTTAGGGAAAATGTTACTCTTCTGTTTCAGCTTCCATTTCCTTCTTTGTATTTTGCTTGGTGTTGCTCATACATGGTAGATAAATTTTTCTTTTACATGGAGGAAGAACTAAGTTGAAAAAAGTATTTTTTGAGGGTCATTTAAAGTAGTTTTATGCAGTTCAGCAGTTTCTTAATCCAAAAGATCTTCTGTCTGCTTAAGAGCTTCAAGTTATTTTTGTCACAAAAAATAAAATTTTGTGTAGTTTCATAGTCTTCCTCTCCGTGCCTGTTATGGGAAAATAATGAATCCATTTAAGACCTTCAGTCCTTTCATTCTTTTTTTCCTCCTGCTTTTGGCACAAAAATAATTTAAAATTCATTTACCTATTTTCTTTAGTTTTATTCCCAACCTCTTACTGTCCATGCTTTTGTCCTAAATATCTTGAACTTTCTTCCATGCTTAGCACATTTGAGAGAAGCTTTCTTCCTTAGTTTTTCTAATTCTAGTCTCTAATCTGCTTTCAGTTGGTATGTTGAAGAGAAATACGGTGATTTTATTTGCCCCTGGAGGCATCTTGGCACAATCTGTGTTGCAAGGCTGTTTATCTTTTCAAGTCAGAGTTTGCATTGAAGCTTTCCTTAATGGTCTTCCATAATGCTTTCCTCATTGTAAGCAACTTTATCTGCAGTTCCTGGTCTGTTTCTAGAAAGATAGCAGCAGCAATTATAGTTCTCATTTTCATGAAGTCCTCTGGCTAAGTGCCTCTTACATTGTCTTTGGACTTAAAGTGGCTGCAGTACTAAAAAGATGCTTGTTTGCAATTCATTTTTGCTAGTGATCTGGGAAGTACTTATTTTCATTTTGATAGGAACGTCTTTTCTGTTATGCTGTGTTGTAATCAGACTGTTGTTTTAAGAGTTACCATAATCTTTCATGCCTTCCTTTTGCGAGTTGTGTTTAGGAATCACTTCTTATGTAATCAGATACAAGTTTAAAAATATTGTTGATTGCTGATACCAGACAAAGTCAGGTAGGTCTGTATTGTTCAGGTAAACGTTTCCTTGGAAATGCGAATCGTTTTTACGAGAGATACTGAAAATCGAAGTCCTCTGTTTGAGCTCTTTCTTGAAGCATATAAATTGGAATACAGATACAGCAATAAATCACCAGCTGATGGTGATGCTTGTAGTAATTCTAATGTTGCCTACTATGGTTAATGAATTCTTCTGCCAACATTTGCTCAGTCATGAGCTAAAGTATCTAGGAGCTGATTAAAGCTGCATAATTCATAGTGAACCTTGATTTTCATGTGAAAAAGTGGCTTCACAAAGAAGAGCTTCCTTCTTTCCAGTATATTCACCTTGTTATGACTTTGGAGGATCTTCTGAGAAACTCTACCATTATTTTTATATAAGTCTAAAATAATATCAGCTGCCACCTGTTTTGTTGTAAAATAAAAACTTGGCACCAACTTGTGCTTTTGTAGATGCCCAGTATGTAATTTTAGTGTTAATTTTTATAGCTGTCCCCAGCAGTGACACACGTCTATTTAGTTAAGAGTATTTTTCTCTTGGTATCTGAAAAAAAGCCATTTGAAACTATTAAATAACTTTTGTATTTGGACACCAAAGGGTTAAAACACTTAAAGTTTAGTATTTTTAAATCATTTTGCTTTAGAAATTTTAGACTAGTATACTGATGTTTATATAGGAAACGTTTTTTTTTCTCACTGTGGGCGTTTTAGTGTTCTGATCTATTTTTCTCTTTCTTCTTTTGTTTTGTTTTAATCCTTGTATCTGCTAATTTTTGTATAGGAATAGTTACTAATTCTTTTGAGATACAGCCTACTAAATTTAAAGTATTTGAAGCCATGAGTTGACCGGTAATTTTAATCCATTCTATATAAATTTCAGTGAAGAACTGACAAATTGGTTTCAGGATGAAAATAATAATGCTTTAAAGGCATAAAAGGCTTAGTATCTTGTTGTTAAGGTGGTCACATGATAATGGCTTACATATTGAATAATGTGCTACAGCACTTTATGTATGTTAATGTAACTTTTAATCTTAATGTTGCCTGCAAATATGTGATCCCTTATGATATAAGTTTCCTGTTTATGCACCATTGCCCGTTTAAATCAAACAGAAGATTCTGAAACTGTAAAAACTACACATGTCAATGTTTTACAGCTACGTAATTCGAATTGACTTGATTTTTTCAAGTAATCCTAGAAAGGGGGAGCATTCCATATAGAAACTGCTGAAACTGCCACAGGTGCTTCTCCGAAAACCTTACAGTTGTGGCATTGAATGTTCAGTATCGCTTCCTTTCTGCACACAAGGCATACTGTTGAGGTATTTGTTGCGGTGATTGGTTTTAATGCTAATCTAGGAATTCAGATATAGAATCTATAGATTTGCATGCTTTGCTTACCCTAATTTACATTTATCTACATTTTTATTTGTAAACTAACAATAGATAAGTTGAGATCAGTATTTTTTAACAGATATTACATTGATATACGAAAACTGTGGTTTATTTTCTTAGATTGTCGCATGGCATTAACAAAAACACAGTAAGCTGTAGGTGATGTAATCACTATTTAAATTTAAACATTTAGGAGATTTTTTTACATATATGAATGTCTTTTTCAAAAAGATTGTTGACTTTTCGTAGCAAATGTTTGTTTTTCAAGGTATGTGACATTATAAGTGGAAGATGGTGTATTTCAAATGTGTTTCTATGTTAAAGACACATAGAAATGCACTTGCTTTTTTTTCCTCCAATAAATACAAAAAAATGAACAATTGAAACAACTTATAATCAAGTTCTTCTAAACTAAACTCAGGTTGATTTGTAATTCAGTGCAAGAAGCACAAGTCTATCTTTTCCTTCTACAGATCCTTCTAAGAGTAAATTTTGTAAATTGTCTTGAAGTAAATCTTTCTTACACAATGGTAGTTGTAGTTAAACAATTTTAAGCTTTGTTTTATTAGTTTTGGTTGTTTCACTTTCTGTAATTTAATCGTAGTGGAAATGTCTTGTGTATTTTTTGAGAGCTTGCCTCAGATTTTTTCCTTCCTTTAGTGAACATCTCAAAAGAACAGATGAAAGATTGAAACAATATATACAGCCTTCTGAATTAAAGCTAAACTGAAAGTAAACTTCGTGTTTCTATACACCAATCCTATTTGATCAGATAAAATATTTGTCTCTGTTGTTTTTGAACAACAATTTAATTACACTCACAGTATTTTTAAAAGCATTTCAGAAGAAGGAAACATGCTTCATCAGTGTACTCTTTATAGGTGCTTTAATTTGGTACTAGGACTCTCAGATGAACTGAGCCTTTAAAATGGGAGTTCTGATTAAGTCGACTGATGGGAGAAAAACGGATTTTAAAACAAAAAACGTCCTCTTCATGCCAAGATTAGTGAGTTTTGAAGACTGCCTGTGGACATCACTTGATGGAAGAAGAAAAATGTGTTATAAGCACGTTGTTCTAAGCACTGTAGAAGGTGTATGAATAAATGTATATACAAAATTCAGAGCTTTAACTCTTAATATAACAGTGCATGTTTTGAGTTTATTTATAAACAACCTGTCACTACAGAACAATTCAAGTGTTAAATGTCATCTGTCAAGGAACTTCAAGATCACCTACTTCTACTCATCCATATCCAGAGTTTCGTCATGTTTTCTGATGAATTTTTTTCTATTTAGAGTACATTTATAATGTGAAAATGTATCTTTCCCATTACATTTGTCTTTCTCTTCTTTTGCTTTGGAGTTAGCATCTCATACTTCTGTACTTCAAGGAAAACAGTATGTCTTTATCATTCCTAGCTCCTGGATTTTCGCCTACAAGAAGGCTGAGGGTAAATAATATCATGCTTCATTATTCTAATTTGTTTCTAGTAATAAGAATTACATGAAAATAATTAATAAACTATAAAGCAAACAAATACTGCTAAGTGAAAGAATCTTAACAGGGCTCATTCATTTTTCAAATAACTTGAATTGCTTTGGAAATGATGCAAGGTACGTGTTTTCTAAGTGTAGAGTGAATTGACTTTTTGACCACTCACCAAAACTGGTCCTGGGCAAAGTTAAATAAGGAATTTTTCTCCCTTTTGTCAATTCATGCCTTCATATATGTTCCTGTCCGGAGTAGGTGCCAAAAAGGGAATTTAGTTTTCAGTGTCTTTTCTTCATTTTTTCCACCTGTTCCTGTAGCTGAACTGACCTCCTTCAAAGATGTCTTTGGATTTTGACTGATTTTTTTAACTGGGGAGGGAGGGAATTGAGTTTTAGGAGCACAGTTGTCTGTTTTGACAGTAACTAGGCCAACCTTTAGAAAATACTGCACCAAGTCAATGAATACTATTAAGTAAAATACTATTCATAAAATGCATGTAACTTTTCAAGGCTTAGCCTGATTTTATTTTTTTTTAATACAGCTTTCTTCCATCCTTCCACACCTTCCTTGCTGGTAGCCTCTTCCTTCTTGTAAGATCATCTTTGAAAAATACCAGTCTATATAGCTTGTTACTTACTTAGTCTTGTTTCAGCTGGGTAGCCTAGCTGAGCAAAAAACCCTGAAAAGAAGCATAAGCTTGTCCTCAAGTTCAGCATCTTTGTGATGCTGAACAAAACCTGCAGGAAATTTCCTTACTGATTTTTAAATTCTGAGTAGTGCAGTTACAGAAATAGAGCTGTCATATTTAATGTATGATTAGCAGTAGCAAAAGGGCAGCTTGCCTGAAGATTAATATCAAACAGTGTGTTCTGAGTTTGCAGCTTCCACTGTTAGGGTTAAGGGTAAAAGATCAAAACTAGTACTGAAGGGATTTTTAACTTGCAAAAAGACGGAGGATGAGTAGAAAAGGTTTTTTCAGGAGACATTAAATTTTGAGGTATTTCCATCCATGTTGTCCAATGGTTTACATTTTTTCGCTGCTTTTCTTTCACAGCCCATGTCTTGAAGTTACTTTCAGTTAGAATATCCTTTACCTAGTCAAATCCCTTTTCTTTATGTAGGCATCTCTTTGAAATGAACAGAAATACCCTTCAAGGGACATCTCTCATAACTGAAATAGTTGAAAATTTGCTTAATTATAGCGATTACCTCTTTGAGTTTCTTGCTTGTTGATTTTCTTTTAACTGTGCAGTCCATGTCTCATATAGTCTACTTAATAGCCAAATGAGTCTTCAGTTACTACTTTTTTTACTTTATAGTCAGTTTACATATAATTACAGTTTATAACCAAGAACTGGCATAGGGATTACATATAAGAGATTGAATTCCTCTTAATCTTATGTGTAGTTGGGGCAGTGGAGCATTTCTATTTTTGTTCCTGTAATGCAGTCTGTTTACAGTAATGACTTTTATATTCTTAGCTCATGGACTAAGCTGAGGTAGCTGCTTCATTTTCAGACATTGGCAGCATTTGAGGTAGACCATACACTGCAGATTTAGTAATAGATGCGTTCCCAGTTCCTTGTAACTACTGCTGTAAAAGAAGAGTACCACTCCAATTCCCGCTTGGAGCTTTTAAAGAGTGGTCTAGTAGATGTCCTGGCTTTTTGATTCCACTTCAGCGTTTCTGGAAGGACTGTGTAAGACTGTATCCTTGTGTTACACACTCAGAATCCTCACAGTGATGGCAGTATTTCTGCGTGTTTTGGAAATGCATAAAACTATTCCAGTCTGGTAAAACTCTGTGATACCTGTTAAGAGCATTTTCTTTCCTACTTTGTGCATCTGGCTAATTGAGTTAGCCATTTTTCTTTAGATTACTTGCATTTTGTTAACATGAGCTAATATAGCATGGCTAGCTCTTGCTGCTTTTTGTGTTCCCACTGACAGATCTTCCTACTTCAGAAGGCTGGAGAAAGCTAAAGAAAATTAGTGTTTTTCCACTGAGAGGGAGCAGAGAGGACTTTACCAGTTGTGTTCTCTTTTGTAGCAGTTGGCCATCCAGTTTCTAGAGTCATTTAGATCCTGTAATCTCCTTTCATTTGATTTAAGTTTTTTCCCTCTTTTTTCTTTACTAGCTTCGGAACACAGGAAGTTCTCTTGAAGTTGATAGGCTAAATTCTGGCTCATATTTTTAAGAGAGACATCTCTGAACTCTCAGAAGCAAGAATGTTATATCCAGTGTGCTTGAGTCCCTTGAAAACCTATGCAGTACTTCCAGAATACTCCTGTAGAACAAGTACATCTTTATCTGCCTGTTAAGAGTAATCTATTTAGGGAAGAGGTAGGAAGGGAACAGATCTAAGAAATATCAAATGTCATCACATTTAAAATCTGCCAAACACTAACTTAAAGCTCATTTATTTTGTTTCTGGGAAACGTAACTTTTCTTTCCCGAAAGTTGGTCATGTAGCCACTCGTGTTTTAGTTTGTACCTCTCCAAATACTTCTGGAAACTTACATCAGTATTCCTTTGGGAATTTATGACTTAGCTGTGGTCTGTCTTACAGTCCATTTTTTCGAAGCAGAGAAATAAATGTTCAATAACATTTGCTAAGTAATAGAATTACTTACTCCTTGAAGTTTTATTAAATCAGGTGGTCAGTCAACACCATATTGTTTTGGTAATTTTTATCTTTGTGTCACTTTAATTTGTTCTTGTTTAGATTTCCTTTACTGTCGTTTTGGGGCTTGCAAATTTAAAACAGATTTCAGAGAACTGAGCTATTCTTTTTGTCCAAAACGGATATGATGAAATTTCTGTTTCTTAAATTGTAGAATAGAATGGTTTGGATTGGAAGGGACCTTCAAAGATCATCTAGTCCAGCCTTCCTGCAGTTGTAGTTGCTTTGTATTACGTACGTGTGCTGCTACACAAGTAAATGAGAACTGCCAAAAGAGCATTGGATGTTGGTAAGCAGGGACCTCAACAGGCCATCAGTATGGGAAGGATTTTATAGAGTTTCTGAAATAATAATCTGCTCTTAAAATGAGGGGAAGAGAAACCTCTGGAGATGCAGCAACCGTTACACTCTGAAACTTTCTCCTAATGCCTAACTTCAAATACCCTTTGTTCATGTTAATCCTGTTTGTATACTGCTTGCACTGGATACACAGAACAGATTATTCTCTTTGCAGCTGTCTTTTAGGTATTCAAAACTAATACCTCAACCTTGAAGTTTCCTTTCTTTTGACTAACTAGGTTTTTCAGTCTTCTAAAGTCTTACTTTCTAGACCACTCTTGATTGCTGTTCTCTGGATTTTCACTCCAAGTAAATGTTGACTTAGAATATTGTAATGTGGAATGAAATTATCCTGATCTAGCCCAATGATTTTTCTGATTCTGTAATATTTTTACTTACTCTTCCAAATTTTATGTAATCCAGCTGTATCCATTTATGAAATTAGTCCTTTTGTAATAGTTTCTAAATACTTTTTTCATCTCATTTTTCCAGCAAATAAGTTGCAGTGATCTGGGAAGCAAACTGGGCTTTGTTCTTTTTCTTTGCTTGAGCTGGAGTGAGTTGTTCTCCACTTCGTGTGAGTTTCAATAGAGTCAGGTCTATTAATCTTCTGAATTCTTACTCTGGTGGCTGGTCTGTTTCTGGATTTTTAAGTAATGAACCTGTCTAAACCACTGAAGCCAAGAAACAAAAATTCAATTTTCTGACCAGTTGGATCTGTCTGGAAAGGTGAACAAAAAAACTGATGAAAGATTTATTGGCATCTTTCACTTCACAGTCTAGTTTTGTCATTCCTAGCTCTCTTATCTCCACTCTTACGCTCTTACTTAAAAAGTTCCCCTGTATTTCTGAGCACAGACGTACTATATGTTTGTGTAAAGGCATGCAATACAGTACTTTTCCAAATTAAACTTCTACATCTCTACATGTGCTACCTGATTTCATTTATAATCTCTTTGATGCCTTAGAATATTCAAAATCCAGTGCCGTTCTCTCGTGCCAGTCTTGGTCCAAATAACAAAGCAAGTCCTATCACTTATGATGTCACACACTTTGAAAAGAGAAACAAACCAGAAAAAAAGTATAAGCAAAGCATAACTAAGTATAGCATCTTTATCTATCTATCTTTTTCTATATATGTATATATTTTATTGTTAGGAAGAACAGTGATGTTGTTGTTACCTTAGAAACCAGAATGCCATGGACAATTTCCAAGTCATGTTAAGTTTGTTTTGAGTATTTGATCTTTTGCTCAAGTTCTAGCAATAGATTGCAAAGTAAACTGCAGAAGGTGATAAAATTTGAGGCTTAAATTAGTCTGAAGTTCATGTAAAGATCAGATACTTCAGACTGCTTAAGAATAAACCATTTTGAGAATTTTAAATAGGAAGATGTTTTTTGTAAGGCACATAGTATATTGATTTTATTTAGAAGTGTATTGTCTCCCAAATTTTGCTTAGAAGCCAGATATATGTGCGACAAGTTAAGTTAGTTATAAAACTAAGATTGATAACTGATTTCTTAATGGAAATTTGCTAAGTGTATGTTTTCTCTCATCACCAACAGATAGATAGTAAGGGCAGCAGCAGCAGCAAGCTAGCTTGATGAATGAGCGTAATTCAGTTTCTTTGTGTTGTACAGCTTGAGAAATGCCAGTGGCCTGACAGCAGCAGACCTTGCACATACCCAGGGCTTCCAAGAATGTGCCCAGTTTCTCTTGAACCTCCAGAACTGTCACCTGAATCATTTCTATAGCAATGGCACCTTAAATGGGGTTCATCAGAATGCAGGTCCCAATCCATTCAGTAGTGGGACAAGTCGAAAGAGATCCTTTGAAGATACGGAGTCTGCTGGAGTAAAGAAGGCTAGAACGGAAGGTGAGACCCCCAGAGGTAAAAGGGATGGGGTTATACTGATAAAGGAAAATAAATATTTTAAAGCCTTTCAGAGTGGATGTTGAGTGTTATTGACAAACTCCTGTACATATCTCAATTACATACTAATACAAGAAGCAGATTAATACAATTTTTTCATGCCACAAGATCCCGATTCTCCCTGTCCTCATCTTAGTGTGTTCAGAAATTTCTGTTTCCAGAGAGCACTAAAGTTACATGATGCCGAGAATAATACCTGGAGGAGCAGGAGCTGAAATTAGCTTCTACTCCTTCCTCAATTTCTTCTTCTTCAGGACAGCCAAATAATGTTGTATTAATTCACAAAGATGCCTGGATGTTCTAATGGTAATTTTTCACTTCAGGATTCGTTCACAATTCAAAAATTGTTTGCTAGGTGAGATTAAACAAAGAAATGTAATGCAAGTTCTCAAGTTGAGAGGAATTATGTCTGACATTAAGTTAATGTACCTCAAGTTCCCAGGATCGTGTTCCAAGGGGAACTGATACCTTACTGGAGGATCTAAGACTAGAGTGAACCCTAAGGATTCCTGTTCAGCCTTGTACATTGAGGATACTGCTCCTTCCTCTGCCAGCAATGATAGAGTGGTGCAACCTTGAAGATGCTTTTTGGTGGCTATATGAAGAAATATTTTTTTACATCTTATAAACACCGTGAATAACATGATAGAGAATATCCTCTTCTTCCTTTCTGGTGGTCATCCTATTAAATTCTTATTAAAAATAATGCAACATTCTGCACTCAAACCTGTTGTCTTTTTCCTGTCTCTAGCATCAGGAAAGGGACTTTGTAGGCCTTAATTGAAGATGCTTTCTTCAGTTAACATTTGTATTGTACTAAACAGATGTGACTTTCAGTGAGACAAATAAAATGGGCTCAAACAGTGATTAATTCCAGATAACGAGAAGGGAAATGAGACCAAACCAATGTTACCAAGTATGACATGGACAACATAAATTACATCAATATGAACAGTCTGTAGTATTTGCTTTAGTACTTGCTATGCAGCCGCCATTTCAACTATACTAGGAGCAGTGGACTTCGTGGCATACTCCATAGCCGATCATGACCTGGATATGTTACTTCATGTAGTCAGTCTAAGCTATAAATAATTTAATGATGGAGTAGAGTGCCCGTGCAATTAAAGGCAAGACTGCTTTTCAGGAATAAAGTCCTTAAGTAGCTACATAGAATGAGAAAACCTACACAGTATCCAGGCGGGGACACAGCTAGGGAAAGATGTCTTCAGTGCATTCATGTTCTGGTAACGGGAGGTGCTGCTTGAAGTCGAAGATACGTATCTTTTGAAGAACTGTTCCTTCTGAATGTTCAGCGGTCTCTCTTAGTTTCAGAAATGTTAGAGAAGCAGAGTAGGTAATTTTTGAAATTTTTGCCAGTATGACTTCTTAAGACCTTTGCAAACAAAGCCAAAAGCTTTGGTGCATTTGCCTGAAACTTTTTATAGTAATTAGAAAATGCCCCCCAGCTGTGGAAGCTGAAGTTTCTAATCTGACGTGTCTGCCCTCAAAGATGTCAGCATCAGTAATAGCTATCGTATCAATGTAGAAAGGCTGTTGGAGTGAGAATGAATCACTGTTCTTCAGGCACTTTGTAGGCAACAGAGATGAGTAATTAGAAGTTATCAGTACATCTTTGTGCTTAGCTAGCGGTTTTACAAAACAAACCAAATTTTGCGGCGATTTTGCCCTAACCAAAACTATACTGGTCAGTTGTCCTTCAAAGGCTGTTTGCACAGGAGATTCCAGATGTTCAGAGAGAGTGCAGGCAGCCTGTATTTGCAGGGAAGAGTCTGATTTGATGGCCATACCCCAAATTAGAGCAATTACTACCTTGAAAAGACCTACTTATCAGCCGGTACCGGATATGCCCCTTACAAGAACCTGTAAGCAGTAGAGTTGGAAGAAGATAAATACTTCACCTGTGATTTGCCCTTTGTCCTGCAGTTGCTAAACTGGGCAGTGGGTGTGTGTTACGTACATGTAATTTTGTTTATGTGAACACACATGTATCTGCTATCGAGCACATAGTATTAAAAAAACCTTTCATCTCAAAATTAAGCAGCACCGATACACAATATACTGTGATACAAACTAATTGCTCTCTTCAAAGGTAATACAAAAATGAGTTCCAAAACCTGAAGCTGAACTCAGCAAAGGTAAATCAGTGTCCGCTTTCAGAATGTACACCAACTAGTTTTTACTTTTGATGTAGAAGCATTAGCTGTTTTTTATGTCCATTTTTCTGAAATCGGTTCCAGAAATTTGACCCAGGTTCCTGGGCTGGTTGGTGGAGGATGGTGCAAATACAATGATGATGCACACCAGGCCAGCTGGTCACACAGATATGTTCATGGCAGCCCTGATCCTGTCCCTTCTGGTTCATGTCCCTGGGCAAGTTGGCTTCTGCACCGAGCTGTGCATCACGGTCCTCAGCATAGCTGCTTTTAGGTGTTCTTTGAAGAGGAAGGGATGGAGGCATTGCCAGATGTGCTCTTGAATTGGCCAGCATGAAACTGCACTTCTGCACTCTGGGTAACTAGAAAAGATGCCTTTCCTGGTTTAGGGTAATTTGAAGCCCACTGATCCAAGGGCCCCTGATCTTTAAGCCCTGTGTGGTCTCTTTGGCCCTGAAACACTTCAGCTGCTGCTTAAGGTTCTTTTAAAATGAGTAGTTTGCGAAAATTTCTGTTGTGCCCAAGGTGATGAGAGCTGACTTGGAGTCTGCTAAAGTAGCCCTTTACAACATGACAGTAAGAGTGTGTGCAGCATATGTAGAAAGGTGTGTTGGTGTGAGAGCAGTGCCTCGGGTGGTAGGTATAAGAGGTAGTGAAGTCAAGCCCATCTTGCTTATTAAAGCATTTCCCACAGCAATCTAGCTGCTTGCCAGCTTTGCTCTGAAGAGAGAGCTCTTTGTGCAGCTCTTGAAGGGATCCCTGGAGCAGTCTGATATGAATAGGGGATGGGTTACTGGGAACTGGCTCTTGGTCATGAAAGAGGGAGCAATCGAGATTGACCGTAGACGTTTGAGAGAGAGACTCCTTTTTATTTATCGGGCACGCTAGCTGTAAATCATAAATATGAGTAACTTAAATTGCTTCTTATTCAATCTGTTAGTACATCAGACTAATAGTTGTTTGATACGTAGGTGCAAGGTCTGATGGGTACACTAGTAAATCTCCATTTTGAGGGGTTAAAATTAATGTGCAAGTACTTAGTGTTTACTTATTCTGCATGTAGAATCTCAAACGTGTCAGAAGCTCTCAGACGTGAAGAATTTACTTTTCTTTGTGAAAAGCTTTTGTTTTAATAATCAAAGTACTCATCTGTTTGTTGGATGAGTTTTCAAGTGTTCACCAGTGACTAAATAACTTTTTTTTTTATCAGCTTACAGCTTTGATGGCTTGATACCAATGATGAATGGAGGAGTTGAGGACGATGCTGACAATATGCACGTTGATAGAGAGTTTGCTGTTGTATCAGGTGGGAGTGGACAGTTTCCTGTTAACTACAACAACATTCAAATGGTTGAAGACACCAAACAACAGGAGAGTACTTCTGTTGGACCAAAAGAAATTGAAATATACACTGTTTCTGCAATGCAGACTCCTTGTCGTTGCAAGAATCAATATGCATTTTATTTTTAATTTAAGTATAAAACTTAGTTCTTTATTTTTGCACATTGTTGTCTAGAGTCTTGAAAACTATTGTATTGCTGTAACATCCATTATACTGGGGATTCAGTAGGGATCTAAAATTAGCTGGGTCATGCAATATATTGTAACAGTGAAAGAGAAAGTTTATTAGTAGTTTATTTCAGATAAACAGAAATCCACAATGGCTGTTTCTCTTTTAACCTGAGGCTTGTATTGTGTTGTGCCTTGCTTTTAGTAGCTATAATTTCAGGTTAAAGGAAATCCAGAACTAATTTAAATTATTCATTTAATTTCCATTAAATAGATTTAATTGCTAATAAGACTTGGTAGGGAAACATATCCTAATGCTTATATAGGTTTGAAAATAATGTAAGTTACAACTAAACTATATTAAAAACAGTTCAGTGTATACTATAAAGAATACTCTAGACATAGCATATGTTCAGAATTTGTTCGGACACAATGATTTAAGTGCAGGATCCTGCTGTGGGATTTTTTATATAAGTAATAGCCTGGACGTCACAGGTCTTAAACTAATATTTGGAACTAATGCACTTGGGAAAACAGTTTTTGTGTTTTGTACCGATCTTCATGAAACAGTCAAAATGTTACTAGTATTAGTGAATATTAATTAATTAATTAATTAAGTTTTTTGAGGGCTGCTTAATCAAGATGCTTTTGGTAACCCCAGGATGTGTATAGAGTTTTGATTAAAACTGTCTTCAGTCAGCTTTTGCCATGCACTTTGTAAGTAAAGGCATGGAGTCACTATGATAGTGCATTATTATATTCAGAAATTAATTTCTTTATTTGTTCTGTGATAAATATGTTTATGCTTTGTACCACAGATCAGATTCGCCAAAGGGAATGATAATTGATAGATATTTTAATATATTAGGAATAAGTATATATACATATATATATATATAAAAAAAATCAGTACTTTAAAAGTAAATTATGATATATTTCAGTGATAATTACTAAGTGTTCTTATTTATGGAAAAAATGATTGTCTTTCATAAATATACTCTATTACCATAGGTGCTAACTTTAACAAATAATAATGTTCTACAATTATCACTAGAACTGTTCGTTACCTACTTTTGCATATTCACTAACAATAGTGCCATTTTAATTAAATTTGACTTGGCAAAGCCAGCCTATAAGGATTTATTTTTAAACAGTTAAAATTTTGCACTTTTCAGTTAATAAACACTATATTAAATTCCTTCTGTGCGTTTTCATCACTGAAATATTAGTTTTGATGTCTTGATGGGTTTGGGGTTTTTTTTCTACTTCCGATAAGGACTTGTGGTTAGTGAGTACAGCTGACGTGCTTGTTTTAACTCATACAGGGACTAAATAGGAAACTCCAGTTAGTACATCCAGGGAATTACATATCAAACACATTTCTTGGCATTACGTATTGCTGTATGTGAAGTGTCAGTATCATAACCCGTATTTCAAATAATATCCATGCGAAGGACTAATAGAGAACCAAATCTTCAGAATCTTCCTTGTCAAACAGTGGTACTCACTATGTGTCACTTAAACAGGAACCCAATGTTTTACAAATGTTGGAAGTTTCCAACGGATTTAGTGGCTTGAATTGGAGATATGCAGTAAATGCAATCCTGTTTTGCACATTGATTTATGCATTCACATATACATAAACATATGTGCATGTATCTGAGGATAACAACTGAATGTAAAATCTTTAAATGTCACCATATAGGTCTGTAGTTTCTACATTTGCCTTGCTGGTCTTTACCAATTAGATGTAAATTTTAGATGTGCTTTACCAGTAGGCATATTTAAGGCAGAAT
>JAAGAY010131299.1:0-49653 GCA_011801015.1 Ardeotis arabs | reverse complement strand
AAAAAAAAAAAAAAAAAGAATGAGAATTTTGTAGTTGATTTCATTACTGCTGAGATATTATCTCTGGCTAATATAACATGCCGGCAGGCTTTTTTTTTAAGGAAAAAAACCTCTAATATTTTATTATTTTAGAATGTGTAACATGTACTCTGCCCAATATTCAAATGTGATTGCACTTTAGTTCACATAAGTTCTTGGACATCTGGAATGCCAGTATCTTCTGTGTTTGCCAACTTGTTAAAAAACATCCATGCACACAGTTTATTTTCACCACATATAAAGTATTGATCATATTTGTAAAATTCAGAGAGATAGCTTACTTATTGCTAGTCTTCTTTTCCAAGGCAAACAAGGAATGACTATATATACACACTATATGACTATATAAAAAAATATATTATACCGAGTTTAATATCCTGTTGTTGCCGCATATGGTAATTTCCTAATATGTAGTAAAATCCATCTGAGAAACCACTCTTGTTAGGCAATCACTTCTCTTTAGTAGTCCTTTTGATGTATGTCTAAATTTACTAGTTTTGATTTTTATTAGAAGTCTCTTTCTCTAGGGATTGTTAATTGTCCATTACTGTACTGTCTTGAAACAGTGCTTTCAAGCAAATTTCATGTTGCCCTGCTATTTGAGATTGCATCTTCTGCTTGTAATTTAATTCTTGGTCTTTGCTCAGTAATCTAATAACTTATATATAAATGTAAAAGTATTTCTGGAATGTCAGATGTGCTTATTCAAGTTCCTTCCCTTTAATCACATTGGATTAAAGCATCAAGAAACTTAAACATCTTTGAGCAATCAAATATTCCATTAAAATGAACCTTATGTTCTAAAATGCATATTCAGTCATAGTGGTGAATGTAGGAATCTCTATAGTTAATATCACTCGTATATTAAGGAGTCTGTGTGTATGGATATATAAGTACAATGCATGTATATTATGTACATATAATGATGGCCGCTGATAATGACTAAAGTCAGAATGTGAACAATTTTTATTTTGATTGAAATGCATTGTAGGATTTTTTTTTAATGATGCTCAAAGGAAAACTTAAAGCTAGGAATTAACCTATCTGCCCAAATATGGTGACGCTGTTAGAAGACAGCTTATAATATTTCCTATCTATCTACTGCACCTCTGAATAATGAAGCAACATAAAAATGAAGTTATAAATCATAAAAATGAAATTATAACTATACAGAACTTCAGAACATAAATGATAGATAAGAACACTTTCTTTCTGATTCAGCATGGGCAAATATATCCAGAAACTCAGTGGCAGTAGAAAAAACATAAGGTACAATATAATATATTTTCTTTTACAGTTCTTGAAAACAAAAATTCTTGAACTCTTTTACTATGGCAATAAAATTGTGTTATTGAATATCTGATATTTCAGTACAAATCCTTCTTAATGAGAACAATGCAATAGGCTGTAGTATAAATAAATACATTTCATTAGACATTAAGTTATTATTACTACTGAAGTTAATAGTACTAGAGTATTCTACACTTCATCATTTATACCACTTCTTAAAATGCAATATATTACAAAACAACAAAGTTCTATATTCTTATGGATTAATGTGATGAATAATAGCTTACTTTGGTGAGGTAGCTTGTTAAAATAAGAAGAATGAAAAGCAGGTTTAAATTTCATGCCAACTTTCTCTTAAATGTTCTCAATTAACTTTGTCCAGGAACTGGTAAGCCAGGGTTACCAGTGGTCATTGCAAAAACTGTGTAGCAATTCTCAGGGAGGTGAATAACCTTATAACAGCAGTCAAAGTTAAAGTACAGTTAATAGCTACCTCTCTATTAAACATATTTTATTGAAACCAAGCTTTGTTTCTATTACTTCACACTATTCTTAAATCGTGTATTGACAGTAATTCATTTCTAAGGCAAGTAGATGGGATTTAAGGACATCTGTACTTTGTTCTAGTATCACAGTAATTGTGAGACTTGATCAGTCAATGCTTGCAAAATCTATTGAGATACTTGGCTGAAAGACAGTGTTGCTATAAAAATTTGTATTGTTTGTTCTTAATCTCATATAATGCAGGCAGAAGAATAAAGAAATCCAGTAACGAAATGAAAAATGTCATTACCGTAAAATTTTTAGTGTTTTAGTGGCTTGATTCCTTCTTGCTTAGTTATTTTTCCACAGTAATTGGAATTCAAGTGTACAGTGAACTAACTCTCCTGAGTTTACTTAGCAGGATTTGTGTTCACATACTGTAGTTTTCATTAAAAGGATAATGACAAATGTAAGTTATCTTGAGTTTTGAATTTTGCACAGAATAGAGTGGCACAAATCCCGTTACTCAAGCAACATCTGCCCTCAAGTCCCTTAATCAAAATCTCCCATATCATTCTCCTCCTGTAAATCTTCAAATTACAACAGCTTCTGACTGTTTTGGGGGGAATACAGTATTTCTCTCAGGCAACCAGATAATATGAGGCCCCTTCATAATCAATTAATTGCCAAATGTCTTCAGTTTTACTGTATCTATCTCTCCCAGTTCAAGAAGCTACATGAGGGTTTTCAAAGCTCTGATCAAGAATTTAAAAAATCAACAGGGAAACATTTTAACTGAAGAAGGTATTTAGCATTCTAATAAAGAAAAAAAACCAACACAGTTTCATCTGGAATAAGTTCACAATCTAAGAATTTAGTTATGAATCTCACTTCATAAGATATTTTGCCTGCCTTACCATGCAGTGTTACAAATACATGCAATTTTAATACATCTATTTCCTCAAATAGTTGTGCAACCTACTGTAACTAGCATGGGTAGTAATAAAAATGAATGTGTGGCTTTCAAATGTTTTAACCATCAGGGTAAAAATATTCCAGAGACTATGATACATACAGAGCTGGCTAATATATAATAATGACCATAACACCATATCCACACTGCATGAACTTAAAATAATTGCATAGTTACTATGTTGAGAAGACCCTCTCTAAGCTCTGCTACCACTGAGGAATTGACCAATGTTACAGTCTAGTTTTGGCATTGTTTCTAGTGCTGCACAGTAAATAAGCTTCCCTCTGATTATATTTGAATGTAATACTGCAATCCAGCCATAACAAATTGTATGAAAGCATGTATGTACATATATGTAAGTATGAACTTACACTCAAGTGTTACAGGTGGGGTTTTTTTCCATTCTGGAAAAGAAAAAACATTTCACAATGAGGGTAGTCAAACACAGGAACAGGTTACACAAAGCAGTTGTGGAATCTCCGTTCTTGGAAGTATTAAAAACTTGACTGAATATGACCCTGAGAAACCCAAACCCATCTCACATGACTCAGATTTTAGTAGGAGGTCAGACCAGATGACCTTTGGAGTTTCCTTCCAAATCAAGCCTAAGAAGCTTGGAGTGCATGCAAATCACCAAATCTTTTTCCGTATTTGATGTCTACTGTGTTAATGTCAGCCTCTGACATAAATAAGGTAAAAATCAGTACCTGCTACAAAATGCCCAAGTAAATTCAGCCTTCCTTCACTATATCCTGAGTCACTAAAATATATGCATGGCTAAAATTCTGCCCACTGTACACAAGAACTTGGTGAGAACAGAAAAACTAAATTGCATAGAGATCTAAGGGCTTGGTCACTTAGAAATTCACCAGAGGTGAACTTTGAAAACAGGTTCATTCTGAAGACTGGAGTCTCACCAGAGGGGAAAATCAGGGTCATTGCATCCAAAAGAGATCATTGCATGTAGACTGACAGCAACTTAGAATTTTTTAAGCACTGCACACACAAAGAACTATATGCTTTTATCTTATCCAAAGACCAATTATATGCTCCTAGTAAATACTAATAAGTAAGGAAAGCATCTTTAAAAATACATGCACTGTCATCCTCATTTCCATCAGGGCATTTTAGAAAAGGTATCTGGTGCTGCTATTGTCACACTATTTGACTACAATAACACAAGCTGCCTTAAGACTGACAAGTTTTAAAAGTTGTTTTCAGCATTATGTTAAATTTTCTTCTAGGACAGCTCGATGAAACAGTGACAGAAATGTGTTTGCACTTGATTGCTCATGTCTGACAGTGTATTAACATTGTTAATACTATATAAGAACATTGCTAATTATACTTGTTTAGCCTAATCTGCTACTAAATGGATCTCAGCTTAGTTTCTGTCTCTCTCCATATGAGGAGCATCAACAGCACGCAATAGAAAGCACTTGAAAGACATGCAAGCTTGTCTCAAAGAGTCTCATGTATTCGCTTCTGGGAGCATAGCATTTGGCAGAAACACTAACCTACAGCTCTGGGAAGGAACAGCCTCAGGCACCAGTCTACACTGGGGGCAACCCAGATGGAAAGTAGGTTTTCAGAAAAAACTCCTGGGAGTCCTGGTGTACAGCAAGCCGAACATGAGACAGCAATGTGCCCTTGCTACAAAGAAAGCTAATGGTATCCTCGGCTGCATTAGGATAAATATTGCCAGCAGGACAAAGAGAGATGATCCTTCCTCTCTATTCTGCAATAGTGAGGCCACAGCTGGAGCAGTGTGTCCACTTCTGGGCTCCCCAGTACAATAAAGATAGAGAGATACTGCAGACAGTCTAGAAAAGGGCCCCGCAGGTGACGAAGGGACTGGAGCATCTCTCCTATGAGAAAAGGCTGAGAGAGCTGAGACTGTTCAGCCTGGAGAAAGCAAGGCTCAGGGGGGGACCTTACAGGGTACAAAGAAGACAGAGTCAGGCTCTTTTCAGTGGCACCCAGTGATAGGACCAGAGGCAGCAGGCACAAACTGAAACACAGGAGCTTCCTTCTGAACATCAGAACATCTGAACTCTTCAGCAGGGCCTGTTGTGATAGGACGAGGGGTAATGGATTTAAAATAGAGGGAGGTAGATTCAGACTGGACATCAGGAAAAAATTTTTTACACTGAGAGTGGTAGAACACTGGAACATGCTGCCCAGAGAGGTGGTGGATGCCCCATCCCTGGAAACATTCAAGGCCAGGTTGGATGGGGCTGTGAGCAACCTGATCTAGTCGAAGATGTCCCTGCTTCTTGCAGGGGGGTTGGAACAGATGACCTTTAAAGGTCCCTTCCAACCCGAAGTATTCCATGATTCTATGATCAGGAAACACTTTTTCACTGTGAGGGTGACTGAGCACTGGAACAGGTTGTCCAGAGAGATCATGGAGTTTCCATCCTTGGAGATACTCAAAACTGGTTTCAATATGGTCCTGGGCAACCAGCTCAAGGTGACCCTACTTGAGCACGGCAGATGGACAAGATGGCCTCCAGAGGTCCGTTCCAAACCCAGACACCTTGTGATTCTGTGAACCTCAAAACAGAAAATTAATACAAGGCTATACAGAGCTAGTAAAATTTGCCTCTCAGTAAGGTTTATTATCTGAAGTGCCTGGCTAAGCAAGCCTATATTGAACAATATTTTTTTTCTGCCATCTCTCTTAGCAATATAAAGTCTGTCAACATCTGAGCTCTTATTCATTCAGAGACACAAACTACCTCTTAATATTCCTGTCTAACTCCCATAGATAGAGATGTTTGGTCTTTCTATCGTCATGCTCTGATATCAACCTGTAATTACAGAAGAAACACTGAAGAAAGGCACAAATTTAAAAAGTAAGCATCAAACTTCACTAATTTATTCTAATTTTGGAAAGTCCTAGTTTGAATACAACCCTAGATTTCAGACAAATGTTTATTTTAAATTACAGTCTCCTGTTTGGCATATGCAAGGCCTGTGGATCTGAGCTTTTAGGAACCTTTGGGTACTTTGTGAAGCTGGTACAGTTCGGTTACATCCTTATCGCAGTGAGGTAAAGTGATCATCACTCTCATTAGTTGTTCTTGGTATAATGCTTGCAGTGTGGTTTCATTAATTTGTTAATTCTTTTCTAATCTAAAATTTAAATACTAAAATTCTGAAATTTAAATTGTGTTTTGCCTCTCTTTGTATTTCAACATGAAATTCTGGAGCAGGAAGATTCTAGCCTAGTCCATAATATCAGAATCAGAAATCAGAAATCCGCCTCACACAAGGTCTTCTAAATTAATGTAGTGTTCTCCTCACCTTGGTCATACCTCTGGACTACTTGTGTGCTACGAGGGGTGTCACCCTGCTGTCCATTTCCATATACTCTAATTTCAAACAGTTTTGGAATTATGCCAGAAACTGCAGATTCTGAGTGCCACTTTTTGAAGTCACAATACTCTTTCTGATGGAATGCCAGATCAAATCCAGTTGGACCCTGTGGATCTTGCCACTGAATTTGTATTTTGACTCTGCCCCTTACTAATTCCTCTAACAGAATACATTCCTTATTTCTGAATTAGTATGTGGATAAACATGCACACGTATGTGTAGCTATTCCATTTTAAATGGTTTTATCTTCGTCATTTATCTGTAATTGTTTGGGTTTCTACTCTGAATCTGAAGTGCTCTACATATGCTGTTTCTTATAAAAGTATCCCTCAATTGAGCTCTGTGTTCTCATATTCATCACTGTCTTTATTGTTCCTAGATGTACTCTATCATCATAGCATAATGTGATCCAAAGCTCAAATACTAATCTGTTCCTGTTCTTTATTACAAAACAGAGTTAAGCAATCTGAGCTGGCTCTAATTTCCAAAGGCATTTTATAATCCCTGGTGTTCAAACTGGATTATGTGTAACACCATAGTGGTTTATTTGCATAACACACAAATTTATTTTAATAGAAAATGTGTTAAAAAATTGAAAATTATTATTATTAGGAATTATAAGAATGGCTATATTGAACATATGCTGCAAAATATACCTGTCCTATATTTAATACAGTGTAAAAAAACAGCTTGATAATTGCTGTAAAATATTATAGTATAGCTCTGAAATCCTGGAAATTCCTTTGTTCTAACAACATAAAGTTCTAAAAATATTTTTTTTTAATTTATCTTTGAATAATATCCCCATCCCTGGAAACCTTCAAGGCCGGGTTGGATGAGGCTCTGAGCAACCTTATCTAGTAGGGCATGTCCCTGCTCCTTGCAGGGGGGTTGGACTAGATGACCTTTGAAGGTCCCTTCCAACCCTAACCATTCTATGATTCTATGATTTAAAATTTAAAAATCAATCATTTGAAAATTTTATTGTATTCACAATATTTGATTTATCAGCATTCTTGCTATTTATTCACACATAATTCTGTGGCTAATTTAAAATTTATTTGAGTTTAACTTTGATTGCACTATTTCACACCTCTGGTTTCAGAATTTCACAATGTGAACTACTTCATTTAAAAAAAAACCAGAAAATACGAAGCGGAAATTAAAGAATTAGAAGCCAAAGACAGTTTGTTCTATAGTAGGTCTTTATTCTAAAAATGGTACAGGCATAGCCAGATACACATGCAGACCCTAAAAGTGAAATGCTGTGGTTGCTTTTTGTTGCTTAATTTAATAAGACGACAAGATTAAGGATATTATCAAAATAATTCTGTTTCAGTGCAGATCTGAAATATCCTGACCACCATTTAGTTTAGCTGATCTAGAATGGCATCATCAATGAAGTGATCTGTTAAAATATCAAGTATGATCTTCCACACTGGAAGAGAGCATTTTCCTGAACTAAACAACTGCACAGCAGCAAGTTTCCCAGAACACAATCGCACCTCAGGTTTTCATTCTTGATACTTTTGCCCTTTTTTAGGGTACAGAGATACTCAAAGAATTCATGTGGTTTCTTTGAGAGCTCCACAGCTCTGGGTGTCAGTTGTACACAAACTTATGCTTTAGCTTCTTTCTTTCTGAAAGCTACACAGAAAAACTATGCAGGGTTCTAGTTTATATGAGAATTTGTATTTATTTTCCATAAATCATATTTAAAGATCCTTGGAAATAAACTTTTTTCCAGTTCATGTTCACTGGCTATGAATAATGGGAATCATGAGCATGACTCAAGTGAATATATGAGTTTAAAGTAGAAGAACATTCATAAACATTGTTTTCAGCTCTATTTTAACTACTTATGTTTACAGACAACTTCAGTGTACAGCTACTACAGATGGAGTACCAAAAGCATTATGTAATAAAACCCTAGTATGATATATAGATTAAAAAGAACAATTCAGGCTTTAATGTGTGAACTAAGTAATGTAACAATGAATCCATGGTGACCATTCAAAGTGAATTTCAAGAAAAAGAACAGTTTATTTGCATCATAAAAATCTGTGAAGCATTCAGACTGAATAACGTAAGCAGAATGCTGCAATATAAATCTTCTTAATTTACATTCAGGGCTTCATTATGCATATTTTATAGCACTACACAGAACTTTAA
Organism: Ardeotis arabs; assembly: GCA_011801015.1. Taxonomy (NCBI): domain Eukaryota; kingdom Metazoa; phylum Chordata; class Aves; order Otidiformes; family Otididae; genus Ardeotis; species Ardeotis arabs. The sequence continues at coordinate 41,315 of JAAGAY010131299.1, read as the reverse complement.
TTTACAGATTTTTGGAATTTTACCAACCCCAAAGAAGTGCTAAACATGCCTGTTGGAACATTTAACCAAAGTAAGACCCTAGAGATTTCCTTAATGATTGCAGAATTATCATTTATTTGCATTCTTAGTAGATTTAAAGCAGTAAGGCCTATTAACAAGATAATGGTGAATGCTATTTGAATGTTAGTCTTCAGCAAACTATTCACTAAAATGAATAACTCAAGGTACAAATTTCATAGTATGTAAATAAATTGAGCCAGCATTTGTTCAGCTCATTTAGGTAGGTAATTTCACTGAAAATGGCCAGTTACTGAAGAGCGTGCAGCTGAACAGACTCAAGCAAATAACTCTAGAATGCATCTCTAGTCTTCATCAACCTTTACCGTTAAATTTTCTAAATACTGAGCAATATGAATATAGAGTGAAATAATCACTTGCCATTACAACCTCTGTATATAACTACAAATATCTTTGCTGGTGAAGGCATATGAGTGAATTTAATAATTTTTTTACAAACCTGCCCACCAAAAAAAAATTATAAGCTAACTGTGCATTACACTTCTACAGACTGGAAATGCTCAGTCTTCATTTCAGCTCTAGAGGCTACAGTAATTTTTAACGGCTTGGGATAAGAAAAATTTTATTAAAGAACAAAAAGCTGACATCTGTTGACTGGGAAACAGTTATTTCAATGACAATATTTAATTCTAGTATCCCTCTTAGTGACATAAACAACCTCTCTGATCACATGTGCATTGGACTGAGTAGTGTTTCTTACACCACTCATAGCTGCATAACTGATTTCCATTATAAACTGGAGACTACATTTATTATAGCAGAAGAGCAATTGTTTAGAAAAATACTAAAACTAGAATGATTGGGAAGCATTACATCCTACAATTTACTCTATCAGAGTAAGTTTTGTTTCTGTCTCCAAAACATAATTCCTTATTATTTAACCATTTACTCAATATGTTAACATTTTTTTTCCTTATTAGAAGAGCTTTAAACCACACTATAAGCAGGAGACACAGAGTATCTAGTGGTCAGGTCCCAACATGCTCCACAAGAGCACTGAGATGAAAATTGGATCTTTATTGTTGTTATATTTTGCTTTGTTTGTTGGGGTCTTTTTCTTTTTTCAGATCTTACTTTTTGCTGTACAGAAATATTTGTCTCTCAAGCTCTTTTCTTTGCAAATCCAGATGACACGTTCAGGAAAATAGGAAAAGATAGGAATTTGGTCCTCATTTTTCTAGAGAACTTCAAAGCAGGCAGCATAGACCCCACAGACTCTCCCATTAGCAGAAACATCAGATAATTTAGGGAGCATTTGTCTTGATTTACCTTACTACACTACAGCTTTGTATCTGAGGTAACAGAAGTTGAATTTGTAATCCACAGCAGGTGTATTCCCTGGTATTTTTAAGTCCAGACTGAGAAGCTGATTAGAAGATAAGACATCACCTTCCATACTTATACACCAAAGATATCTTTAAATGAAGGACATCTATGTCCCAGTCTTATATGCAGCTGGGACAAAGCCAGCATCTGGATATCAGACTGCAAGAGGTCCCACAAAGCCGTTCTATGTACACCCAGCAACTGTGCCAAACAGTTGGGCCTCATGTCAACTCTTAAACTGTTAAATTGCAAAATAGACAGTGTTTCTGAAAATGATACGTCTGACTATACATCATTTGTAAATCCAAAGTCAATACCTAAAAACCACAAAAGGTGATGCAAGATTTACTTGCTAATTTAAGGATATCTGACATTTGGCATGTTTTAATTTAAATTAAACTCAAGGTTTTTTAACAGTGTAGATGAACGCAATGATCCTTGGAGGTTCTATTATGACACATTCTGCTGGACCATGCTATGAAACTATGACACGTAGAGGTTATAATTTGCATAAACATATAGATAGCTTTTTTAAAAAACAAGCATTAACAACTAGGTCAGCTGCATTAGATACTGAACATTTGCAATTTCTTTTTAGACTGTTGCTATCTGTAAACAGTGGGGAATTTATGAAATATTTATACAATGTATAATGAACGACCTCTAAAACTGCTGATCATCATTCTGTTGCTCAATAACCCTATTAATGTCTCCAAAGACAAATGCTGAAACATGAACACATGCTTAAAGCTTTAGGATACATTTAGTTACAAGGATCTCATACTAATATGAAGGTTAATCAATGCATAGAGAGAGTATCAAAGTTGGTGAAATGGACCTAAGTTTCTCTACTAAGGACTGGACCCGATACATGCAATTTAAAAGTAAGCAAGGACATGGAAAGGAAAAAAAAAAAAAAACCAAACCAAATCTAAAAACATGACTCTAAAAAAAAGACCCCAAAAAAGTGTGTAATTGCTTGTTCAAGTCTGTGATCAGAACGGCTATGAACAAAATCTCAAAAATGTGACCAAAAGAAATGAGAGAAAAGATGAAGATACAGATAGCCCTGTGAGGTCTAGATCTCTGTTAGCAGTAACTCCAAACTGTTATACACAGGTATATATTTTTAATCTTAAAAAATTGACAGACATGGTAAATTCTTGACTAGCAATCCATTATTATGAGATACAAAATAGTTTTTTCTTTTATTTTTCAGGATTCTGGCCCAAGAAATCTGAGTATGTAACCCAGCTAATCTTAGATATGGGAGATGCAAAATGGTAGGCTGATGCAAAATCATGGATTGTTTAAACTTCAAAATAAACAAACAAAAAAATCCATGAACTACTGGTGGTATCGTGATTGCTGCTAATGCAGAAGATCAGAAAATAAAAAATGTGTCTATAAAAATAGGTAGAAATAGGAAGAATTATTTTAAATAATATAGTGTTAGCAGAATACCTGGCAACATGAATAGTGAACATCATTCTTATGACATCTATTACATACATATGGGTGTGTGAATGCATATGCATGCGTATGTATTGCCTGTCTATGACATTTCTACTGCTTTGTCATCTATGACTGCAGTTAGCTAACACATATTTCTGCACTGTATCAGTGGACAGGACAGTTTTCAGTTTCATACTAAATTCACAATGTTAGCTCAGTGTTTTATGCTCCTCTACAAAGCAATTACTGATTTTCCTCCTTGCTAGATACACTTTTGGAAGCTAAAGCACTCCAATATAATCAAGGGTTTAGATGACAAGCACCTTTGTATAAGGAACTCAATACCTTTGTTACATGTACCTTCAGGCTTATCTTCTGTTGTCAGAGGCAGCAGCAGGCAGTAAGTTTTACTCACCATTACAAAGAATGGTGCTGTTTCCTTTGAATCTGACATTTTATTACCAGCAAAAATTCCATCAATATATGACTCCCAGGCCCAGCATAACTATCAAATAAATCTATGCTATCAATAACTCTCTACAGACAGATTCAAACACATACACGAGTAAGTCCCTGCATCAGCATTAACAAATGCTGCTGCTTACCAGACTTGGGTTTCTCGACAGATAAGGTTTTAATTACCCAACATCAATCACATACTGTAACAGTGCTACCATACTTAGGGGCTCTACTAAGATTACTGGAGAGAATGTAACATGAGAACCCCAGACAGTTGCTGACAGTTGCTTAGACTTTTGAAGACTATTTTTATCCAAATAAAAGATTGTCACTAGTTTCAGAAGGATATATCTACACAGTGTATTTATTGACATAATGGCTGATACGTCCTTCAGGTCAAATCAGCCCTATGCAGAAGGTAAGCAGAAAACAGAAATTATTAACTTCTTACTATGAAGCTTTCAGTGGAACATGAGTAGAATATCATCCTTCAAATACAGATGCATTACACAACACAGAGTGTCCTGAGATCATTATTTTGCTGAAGAACTGTATGTTTAATGATCCTGGAAGAGATTTTATTTTCTTTTAGTTTTGAAATTCACAGTTTAATGTAAAATTAACTTCCAAGAAATGTTACTTTTTTGAATTCTCAGTTTTAAGTCAGTAGTGGTGGCATGCTAAAGTGCGTCTTTCTGATTTTCCCCATAGGTATAACTCAAGATCCGCAAGTACTGTTAGTAGCATTTGTCTCTCTTGCACAAGCTATTCTAGCAATACATTGAAATTCAGGAATTTTTGAGGAAGATAATGGATCCATTCTTTTCATAAGGCAATATGGACCTAATCAATTAAATATCTTTACTGGAACAGAAGAGCATTTTATATACATAAATATATAGATATAAATATATACAGAAAGGCATATCTCTATCTGAAGTGTATCTATGTATAAATACAATAAATAATGAGACAGATTGGTAGATAAATAAGATATACATCTTATTTTCCAATTGTATGAAGCAGCTCTACCTTTTTGAATTATCATAAAAAATAAGTTACTTGCCATAGGGACATGATCTTAAATATTTTCTGTTGTTCATAAATAACACATTCCTCTCTGTAATAACTTTCAAAAAAACCCAATATCTGACATTATCTAATAAACTTCAACAGTTTTTTTATTGATCTTTTCGACACTTCTATGCCTTCCAGGTTATGTGAAATAAGACTTCTGTTCCGAATGTTCTTCTTTTTAATACCCGATGTACTTGGCAGCAAATACCTATTTGAAAGAATTCTAATTCCTTTTTCTTTCCTGGAATACTTTTTTTGTACCGTCTCTATGGAATAGCAATTAGGCAAAGGAAAATATGAGTTAAACAAATACATGTGTTTTGGCAGGTTACTAACACAGCCTTCTGCAGCCTTACTGAAGAGCTTATTACATGGTACTGAGTGCAGCGTCCATCCCTCCACAAAGATTTCACACTGGCCACTTTACAGTACAGGGTAAAAAAAAAATAGGATATGACATTAAAAGTGTACTAAGATATTGTTGATTGTTGGTGGGAAGTAAGGTGCATAATATTCTTCTGAAGATGTCTATTGTCTGACAGAATCAAACCCTGACAGAATGACTATGAGGTATAGTATGAATTTAAGAATCAAGACCGGACATAGGAATCCTTTAGTTTGACACATTCTGCTATGAATTCTTCTGTACATTATCAGTTAAAAATAAATGTATGTGCATCCTCAGATGTTGCAGATATTTTGATGAGGGACAAATTCTTACTGCATTCTTCAGCTGTTATTTATAATAATTATAGGCAGATTTATAATAATTTCAGAAGCCTACACTATTATGGAGTATATGAGCAAGTTTTATTTCCCTCTATGGCACATACGTTTGCTTGGGAAGTAACAGCCATAAGGAGGTAGGACAATAAATTACAAGAGCAGTAACGATCTTAAACATATTGTTTCTGCATTCTAAAATGGTATTTAGAAATTCTACATGTGTCTTCTTGGATTTGAAGACACTTTACCATTTCTTAACATTGAACTGTTTGCATTTTAAGATGAACTGGGAAGAACAGTAGTAGGAAATTATGAGGACAACTATGTGTAACAATAATGAATTTAAACTTTCTTGCCATTGACAGAAAATTCTTACAATTACTTGAGGTTTTACATTTCAGATGTCTGTTTAAAGAGATGTACCCAAACCTCTGCCTACACTGATCATGGAGCCACAATTACACGCAGCAGGTTTTAAAGAGTCTCTGACTAAGTAGCTAGGTAGCTATAGGCTAATTTACTGTCTAATTAGCCATCTCAGGTTAGTATGCAAAACTATGGTATGGTGCAGCACTCCAAGTCACAGGCTTCTGCAGCAAACTGTATTATCTCACTGTTGTTCCATGTAAACACAGCAATTATTTTGCTGGACCTGAATTGGCTTGGTGCTCTAACTCTACCCCTGCTTTACTGGAAATACTGGTATCATATTTCACAATTCAGAATTGTAAGCTCTCTTAGATTTTTTTTTTTCCTACCATATAATTACATTCATTTTTACAACGGTGAAAGAGAGCGAAGAATCAGTTTCATTATCTGTGGGAAAACTTATAAACATTGTTGGAATAATAAAAAGAAACAACTAGTGAACTTTATTACCAGGTTTGGTTTTAACCAATGTGTGGTGGACAAAAATATTAATGTCTAAAGTTACATTAAGCTTTATTTCTTGTTAATATGGTACTAATGATATGGAACATGGCTACATTCTTTTCTTTCACTGTCACTCTTTCTAGTGTCTTATTTTGTAGGTGAATTTGTTTCATTTCAGTTGAATCTTGCAGTCTGTTAAAAAACAACTCCAAAATCTTTGTTCTGATAAAAACTAAATACTTATCCCATTCACATTTTTTATATTTTGCAAGTGTTCTAATTTTGCTTCTTCTTGACAGTCATAGAAAAATTAACTTCCTTGTAGTAGGATCTGAATTGTTAGAATAATGCAAACTTACTATTCAGGCTTTTTCAGTTAAGCTTTCTGAAAAAAAGAAAAGGGATAAAATATTTCTTATTTCTCAAATTACTGATACTAGGATAGTAAATTGCTGCGCATGCACTCTACTGCTATGACAATATCTTTTCTGATTTTTCCCTGTTGTGTTTTAATATATAAGCTTGTGGGCAGTGGAAGTATTAAGATAAGAATTTAAGAATCTTTTCCTATTCAGAGGATGCAGACTTTGCTTTTTTGAATATTTCTCTACCAAAAATATCCTCATTCAGCTTTCCACATCTGACAATACATCTCTCTGCACATTAAAAACTATCATTAACTTAAATATTTTAAAGGCACTAATATTACAATAAGCATATGTTACAATTGATAACCTGAATGGAGAATTGCTGTTCACCAAATCCCTCATTGCAACACCCCGGGGCACTAAAGGTGGGTTGAAAATCTTTTAAAAAATAAATGGAGTACTTCGCATAGCACTGTCAACAGCAAAATTCAGGACTGTGCTGCTATAGGAGACTGAGGAGACAGAGAATATCAGCATGTTCAGAAAGAAGAAAATTCCTGCACAAAACCCCATAAATGTATACTGAAAGAATCATAGAATTATAGAATGGTTTGAGTCGGAAGGGACCTTTAAAGGTCATCTAGTTCAACCCCCCTGCAAGGAGCAGGGATATCTCCAACCAGATCAGGTTGTTCCTTGAATGTTTCCAGGGATGGGGCATCCATCACCTCTCTGGGCAACCTGTTCCAGTGTTCTAATATCTAATTAGGAAAAAACTAGGAAAGGGCAAACAATGAATGTACTCTCTAATGTCCTAATACAAAAGCTACAAGAAAAACAGGGAATAGACAACAGGAAGTGTCTAGGCTCCCATGTTAATCCAAAACAATATCTCTGCTAGGCACTGTCTAAGTCAGAACGAGGTAGATGGATCACTGCTCTGACCTGGTACAGCATTTCAGGACCTCTGTGAGAGGCCTGGCTCTGTCTTCTTGGAAACTCCCTTGCAGTTGCTGTTAGGTGTCCCCAAAGCTATTTCTCGTCCAGTATGAACAAGCCCAGATCCCTCAGTCCCTCTCACAGGGCAAGTGCTCTAGTCCCAAAACGTCCTGGAGGCCCTCTGCTAAAATCATCCCAGTTTATGATCATGTTTCCTCTATTGAGAGGCCCAAAACTGGATGCAGGACTCTAGATATGTTCTCCTAAGTACTAAGGAGAGCAGAAAAATTATAACCCTAGACCTACTGGCCATGCTTCTGTTAGTACACTGCAAGAAGCTCCCAGCCTGCTTTGCTGCCAGGGTCCACTGCTGTCTCATGCCCAGCTTGCCAGCTATCAGCACACCCAAATTCTCCTTAGCAGAGCTGCTCCCCAGCCAGTCAGGCCCCAGTCTGTGTCATTACAGGGCGCTCTTCCTTCCAAGGTGCAGGACTTGGCATTTGCCATGGTCATCCTGGCTGAATTTCATAAGGTTCACAGTGACCCATTCCTTCAGTCTCTCTAGGTCCCTCTGAATGGCAGTCTTGCCCTCGCGTATAGCAATGGCTCATCCTCCCCTTCCCCGCTCCCCCCGCCCCGCCCCCGACTTCGGTGTCACCTGCAAACTTGATGATAGCACACTTTGTTCACCTCCTCCACATCATTGATGAAGATGACAAACAGGATGGGTCCCAGGACAGCCCATGCAGTACTCCATTTTTTATACGCCTCCAGGTAGAGTATAACCTATTAACCGCTACCCTCTGAGGATGATCATCCACCCAGGTTTTTAATGTAGTTGCCTACTCACCCGTACCATAATGTTGCAGCTTTCATAAAAAAAAAATATTGTGGGAGATGCTGTTGAAAGCTCTCTTCAAGTTGATGTAAATGATATCCACTGCTCTACTGTCATACACAAATCCATCATTTCATTACAGAAAGCAATCATGCTGGTCAGGCATGACTTGCCCTTGGTAAATCCATGCTGACTGTTCCAAATCATTTTCTTCTCCTTCGTGTGCCCAGAAATGTGTTCCAGGAGGACTCACTCCATGATTTTCCCCGTTGTGTCAGCTAAACCAGGACATCTGGTCATTTTAGCCTAATTACACTTTCAAATTAAACACATAGTACAGGTCATAATAAAGTGAAGCCAAACACTCACCTTCAGACAATAGCATCTGTCTCCCTGATGAAACTGGTACGGTTTCACAAAGTTGGAGCATGGATACACAAGCATGGAAGTGACAATAAAGTTATCTTAAGCAACAAAGAGTTATTCTTTGTAAGTAATTTCAGTCACTGAGAAAAGAGCATGAACACTGAGGAGAGGGTTTAGATATTTATCAGGAGGAACATATTGCATTTCTAATTTTTTTCAAGTGGAAAATGCCATATGTAGCTCTTTTAGATCTATGGCATTTCTTGTTTCATTATTCTCCATCTATAATCACTTGCTGAAAGTGCACAATTATCATAAATGTTCAAATTAGATAGACAAATATACACACTACCAGCGTGCAGCTGGAGGCAGCCCCTGTCCCAAGCCTTGGGCATCTCCCTGGGGACAGGCCAAAGCTGTGCCAAACATCAGGCTGCAGGCTGGGGGTCAGGATTGGGCCGGTGAGGGAAACTAGGCTCAACAGAGGCCTGGGGACAGAGACAGCTGGGCAGGGCCGTCATGCACAGGGCCAGGCTAAGGCCAGGCTGGGCCATTAGCTCCTCTGGGTCTGGGCTCAGACCAAGGGCCGTGGCTGTGGATCTGCCACAGACCAAGTGCTGATGCCTCGGTTGAAAGCAGCCCCCATGGGCAAGGGGGCAGCCTTGGCCACGGCCTCCCCATGTGGTACCTGGGAGCCTCTCCCCACAGTCACTGGCGGCATGGGGTTGCCCTTGGCCACAAAGGCCCACAGCCCTAGCAGCCAAACCTCCACAGGGATGTGTTCAGGGTCTTTACACATGCAAACTACGCTGGCAACTGCTGCTTTACTATATTAAGACTTACGGGGTTTTTTATACAGAAGGGGAACCATTCTCATCCTCTCATCTGCTATGTAACTTCACCATTCTTCAGCAGCAATCTCAAGCACCCCTGCCTGAATTCCCGAAACACATCAAAAATCTTACGCGCACTTACATGTTCGTATGCTCCACAACATTTACACATTTTGCAAACAGAAATTCAAGTGAGTTTATATGCCTTCAAAATTAAGTATCACAACAGTATTTCAGAATCAGTACTGTTTATAACGTCTCAAAAGTTTCCTACAGAAGCTGTATCAACTTCTAGTGTTTTCTCATTCCCCATATTCTCATTCTCCTGCTATGACGGTCATAAAAAGGGAAGATGCAGTTGGAGTAATTTATCCAGAACGATTTTTGAAAGCTTATCTGCATTACAGTTCAATATTATTTCTTCCCAGTACTGCAAGACTGAAGCAAATTGTTTATCCTACTGTGAAAGACTTCTCTGTTCTCACTCCTACATTAGTGCAGTACTAAATCTTTGGCAAGTCATGAGTACACTGACAGCCAGTCTCCCCTTTGGTTCATTTGGAACAGAAGGTAATGAGTTGACAGTTCAGGTTTACAACTTTTATCTGTGGTTATCAAACTCATTTTTATCTTTGAAGAATTTTAACTGTTATTTATTTGGAGCACATTCCCAATTTATTTTTGTTTTAATTTAAAAACACACAAAGGAACTCTCATGAAAAGCCTATTGAAGCACTCAGATGCTCTGATGTTAACAGAAAAAATAATAGTTGATGTGCATTTGTATATCTTTGCACAGCTCTGCATTTTTTTTGGCAGCAAGGCACTGGTTTACCAGTCTACATAGCAACATTCACAATATGCAAAGTGTCAACTTGTCATTTTTTAATGAACAAATCTGGAACAGAGCAGGAAAGCCTTGAGGAAGAAAAAAGGGAGGGAAGTTTAAAGCAGCAAAGGTGTCTGAAATGGAAAATTAACAGTGTTTGTGTAGTTTCTTCTTTTATGTAGCAGTTTATAACATGAATGACTTCAAATGAGAATCAGTGTGAAGAGTGGACACCACATATTACAGAGTGCAAGGGTTTCCCCTCATTCTTGCCTATGATTTTGAAAGACAAGCTTTGTGAAGTCACTTTATAACCACTCTCTCACTACTGCATTGTTGCTTAAGATCAAAAATGTTGTTAGTCTCAATTTTGCAGCCAAAGCTTATATTAACTTACAATGTATTTACAAAAGATCACATTGCTCTGAAAAGCAGACTCTAATTGACTTATGTCTGAAACTGCTTCAGCTACTAATTTCCGTTAATTCCATAGTAAGTGGTCCAGATTACTTCTTAATGCTCATATCTAAAATCTGTAATGCAGCTCGTAGCCAGTCTGAAACTTACATGAGGTAAGAGATGCATTAAAGAACAGATATATTAGATTGTAGTATTGCAAAATGATTGCTTATAGGATAACAGTAAACTGAATTCAATCTAGAAAAATTAATACACTGAAGACATCATACCACATATTCGTCTGTCTTGTTTACCGTATGTCATACAGCCACACCAACATACTTATCTGATCTACATTTTAACAATTTATCTGCAGAGTTTGAAAGATATTTAAATGAAAAAGATTACACACATCTGTTGCTTTCTTTTTATTACAACCCTCAAATGAAGCCACTAGCTATGACAGTCTATCAATCTATGTTAATAGCTGATACATCTAAAAGGAAAGAGTGGGTAAAATGTTCTCATCGGTTCATTATGAGAAGGATTACATTTCACCAAGATTTGAAGTAAACAGATTTTTTGCTCCCAAGGACTTCTAGGGGAGCAAAAAAAAAAAGGCTTTCTCTGATTTGAACCAAAACTATTGTGCCACTGTAATTTGTTCGCAGAATTACAATCAAGTAGCCTTGTTGCTGTTGATTACACATGCACAATCCTGTAGTTTTCAGTTTGTCCCAGTAGAGAAAACCTAAATATTTCAAACTCTTATCAGTTTTTAACAACTAAGCAGGGCTTTAATAACTTGTTTTAAACATCATTATCATTGTGAATAGTAATATTCTTGGATGATAAAGTAGTTACGTTTCTCTGGAAAGCAGTAACAGATTGTCCTATTTCTCTCCTTTACAATGAGTATGTAAACCTGAAGAGCTCAAGTTTTAAGGATGGAGTTCTCTACTTCTACCTACCATGTTTATATGTAGAAATGGTGGTCCAAATAAGACTTTAATTACATCTTTGCAGCAATTGTCTTTTCCCTGGATCAAATACTCTCTTATTTGATGTTTCAAGCAAGTTTTACATGAAATAATGAAGTAGTATGATCCTCACTGGAAAAGGGAAGCAGTACTCAACATATGTCCTCAATGAAGAGTTCTCCTAATTACAACTTCATTTTGCAGAATTTATTTGTGGAGCTGATAACAAAGATAAATAAAGTTTTCCTACCCTGTGATAAAAAATTAATCCTTTTTAAAGGCGTTCATATGTCATTAAACTCTTTCCATAGTGCTGTGATAAAAGCTCAAAGCTTTTCTTATCCTTCATCTAATTTTGATTGACTTATGTATGAGCAGCCTGTGAAATTAATGTATTTGATTCATATGCAGAAGGAAGGCTGAGAGAAATAAATAGACTGACCAGGAAAGTATAACAGTAGGACTAGAGGGGTAAAGGTAAAGACACTGAAAATAGCTGGACAAGAATACCAAACCTGGAGATCATGAGTAGGAAGGCATTCTGAGACGAAAGGGGACCAGAGGCCTGAAGTACAGAGGCAGGAAAATGAAATAGTTGAGAGATCTGTGCACAAGAAGACTGCAATACTACATTACTGTCTTATTCTTTATACAGGGTGGATAATGTTTTGGTAAATATTGAGGGTGGGAAACAAAAGTGTAAATTAAGCGTAAGATTCTCTCCACTGTTTGTTTCAGTAGTTGGAAATTACACAGCACCTGAAACAGGAAATTACGAGACAAGAAATATTATTCACAAAGATAAAGGAACTGAAAGTTGCCCTGAAAAATGTGCATGCCTGAAATTGCATTTTTTTCCATACTGTTCTTATGAAATATGCAGTAAATCACATACGCGTTTTTCCACAGTTCATCACTAACTTGATAATTCAGTGCCCTTGAATGGTCAATTAAGTGGCCAAGCACTTCAGCAAATCACAGCTCAGTAGAATGAATATTTGTGCTCTAAAACACTAACTCATCCTAAAAAGTTCAGAGGTACCAAACAGGACATTGAAAACTAGTGGATACTATTTCCCTGTACTTCTGTGTGTCCCTGAGCCTTACTGGTAGAAACAAGGCTGTGGATATTGTGAAGATAAACGCATGTTCCTGAAGCCCTCCCACAATACAGAGGTTGGCACCCCAAAAAAAAATTTCATAAAACAATGATTTCTGAGTAGAATTTGGATTGTGTGCAGTAAATGAGGTCTTTGGCATATATTCAATAGCAAGAAAAAAAAAATACTGTCTAGTTTCTTCTAAAGACCCTTGATTAATAAGGCAAGTTGTTGTGCAACATGTCATCATTTAGTCAAGGACTGTTCACACAACAGAACCAAATTAAGATTAAAATCCTAATTTGATCATATCTTAACTGTGGACTGTTTGACTATGCCATCTCAACAACATTAATTGAGGCTGATGGAAATTAGGACCAGAAAATTTCTGATAGGTGAAGGAAAAAAAAAAATAGCTAAAAAGAGTCAACTGTAAAAGGAAGTAGAAAGTGAGGTACTAGTGATAAACTAGTAATGCAAACTCTTGCACACCATCACACATTAGATAACTGAGACCATGCATTGCACAGACCATGACAAACAGAACATGGTTCCTACTTTACACACTTCTCTCTAAATCAGTTGCAAACCTAAATAATGACATACAGATTGCTGGTTCTGGAAGTTAACAGTACAGTATGCGTAGTCTTTTCCCTGATGTACATCCCAGTGAAATAAAATAAAGATTTTCTTTTTTTATTAAGATTTCTCTTAAATACACAGAGAAGACTTGAGGTGGATTTAAGAGCACTGAGGAGTGACTCTAACATGAACAGTTTCATTGTTAACTATGATGATTATACCGACTATCCCTGAGCGGTTTGTTAGATTGCTAGAAGACTGCACTGGGCGGTCTGTTACCTGTTAAACAGTTAGATGCCCATAAAACTGAACCTGAAATCTGGTAATTGTTATAAGGTTTTCCTTATTAAAATGTTTATGAAAATGATGAGGTAAATATGTTTTCACACTGTCTGGGACTATGGTAGAAATTCATGGCACTTTCAATTTTCTGGTTACAGACTTTCCCTTGGCTTTTAATAAATGTCCTTATCAAAGCTGAAAGTATTTGCACATCTTGCAGAATTCTGCAACACCAAATCTATCCCAGAGATATTTCTGAATTAATTTTAATAGATTTCTTGTGCTGGAGAAATCATTCTACATTTCAGCACTCACCATCAAATGACAATGCTGCGTACAGACATTTTTAATATTCTCTCCAGGTATACTCCTGTGGCTACTACGCTAAGACTCCTTGCTCTACAACTGTTCCTGCTGGGGAAAAGGTGTTGCTATAGCTGCAGGCTAATAGTAACTGCCACAGCTGATTTGATGCCATTTAGTCTGTATCTACGCAGACTCAAGAAAAAAACTGTCTCTTTGTCTCCCCTTTGCATCTTCGGAGCTAATCACTTTTGCTTTTCAATATCAATTATTTTTTTTTTCCTGATGGAGTTGAAACACAGCAATTCACTGCTCGTATTCAGATGCTCACAACTGAACATTATGTTAATGGCGATGTTCAGATTTTTAACTCATTCTTAAGGAAAAGAAAAGCATGACAGTATACAAGATTTCAAACTATGTAATTGATCCCTAAAATAATCATGAAATTGTGAATATTTTGTTTAAAACTGTGCAGTTTTAAAGCTAAGAGAGAGGAAACAGGTCAAACTAATACGTTACTGTCAACAAATGATGAAATATTTCATCTTATTCACTATGAAGTTTATATAATTTGACCACTGACTAACAAAAGCAGGATCAGATTCTTCAGTATCCAATCATGTCAAGTCTTGTATGACATACTGCACTACATATTTTCTTTTGCTCTTGATTATTACATAACCTCTGCCCCTTGTGCTGAAACTAAGAACTGGAATCATATATTGTCTTTTTCTGTCAGGACTATGCAACAGCTCAATGCAAATTACGATATTTTCAATGTCTGACTGTTGTACAGGTTGCCTTTAAACCCTTCTTTAACAATTTTCATTTTTTCTGGCATAGCAATGTTTTCTGCACTTTCACCCTTCTCCTTCCTTCTGTTAAGAAAGCTCTTCTTCTTACCTCAGGATAACTAGTATCAGCTATCACGAAGTGCAAAATAGTCAAGAGGAAATATTTCAGTTTACCAGGAGGCAAGATCACTAAGGTCAACTCTGTGCTACCACCTGGGGTTCAGCTCAGAAAGTTCACTTCACCTTCAAAACTACAGGTCTTTTCTTCAATGTGGGGATGTTTCAGTTGGTTTGTGGTTTTTTTCCTCTCTGCATCTTGTTTGTTTGCAGCTTTCCACTTCTATGAACTGTCAATGTACCCAATTTACACTTAGATTAAAATAACAGCTTTTTTAGGAATTAAATCCTGAGAAGTTATAAAACTGTGACTCAGGCAACCTGCATCCTGGTACGAAGGCTCACTGCCCATAGCACTGCAGAATTAGTGAACTATGTCAACGGAACAAAGTAATTTTTGTGCATATTCCTGTATCATTTTGTGTTTATATTTAATTTGCATTAAGTAACTCTTTTCAAAAGACTGTCTTCATTTTGAAGGCCTTGTGAAAGCATGTCAGTACGTCCACTAAATGAATCATCCTAGGCAAACTAGAGATTAAAATTAATTTGATATTGGAGATTTATTAAAACTTCCATGCCTCTCCTACCTTTAATGTACTACAGGATATTGTATAGCCAGAATTTGATCACCACTTCCATTTTGTAACACTGTTTGGCCATTTAGCATGCTAAAGTAACTGTGAGTTTGTCTGGCACAGGTCAGGTTAAATGTAATTTTTACATGGAAGAAATTTCAGTTAAGATGACTACATGTCTGAATTAGGACACAGACCATGGTGCAATGATCTCTGAGCTGTTATTTCTGCACAGCTCAGCACAGAACCATGCAGCAATATTTCTTTAACTCTGCAAGCTGTCTATTAGTTGTGATGCAGCAATCCTGTTCCTAGTGACAGTCCTAGCTCATAAACAGCCAGTTTCAAAATCTTTACAACATGCTCCATTTGCCACTTCAGTTCCAGAACTAGTTTACACAGAAGTTTCTTCTGGACTTTAAATAGTATTATTTGAAGTCTAGGATTACAGACTGTAAATTTAATTCCTAGATTTGAAAGAACCATGTTCTTTGAAATAGTCAGAAGGAGCCAAAGATTTGATGCAGAGCTTTTTTGTTGTCTTTCTTGTATTTTCACAACAAAAGATGAAAACGTGACCTTTAAACTGCTCAGTTGATCCACTGCACAGTGTTTATTTAAAAGAGAGAAGAAAAAAAAATGTTTGTTCTTAAACAATTTCTGTATCAAGAAATTAGATTAAAATAAATGCAGAAAAATATACAGAAGTTGAACAGCTGGTCACAGGTGTGAAAGCATAGAGCAGACACCACATGCACTTTGCAAATACCTGCAGCAGCAACCCAAAAATCATTTCTTAATCGGCGTTAAATCCCTCCTTGTTATTCACTGCTATATGATACATTTTTTAGTATTTAAAGAATTAAATATTTAAATATTGATAGTGAAAATATGAACTAAATCAAAATATCCTTAAAAAGAGATCCTATTGCAGAGATGCTAGAATATCAATTGAAGAAATTAAGAAGCAAGAAGTGAAGGAGAAAACATCATACAGAGAATTTCAGGTATTAGAAAGTTATGAAGGGTCTCCTTTCAGAAGGGTCTTGGGGAAAACTACAATCAATATTATTCCTAGGTGCAACTGTGAAAGGTAATTCATACTCAAAGATCAAACCTTTCTTAACTTAGAGTATCTTCCACAGAAGTTCTAAAGCAAAGCTACTAACAGTATTGCAACAACAGGGAGTCCAGTGGTATTTTGTCACATCTAGATTGACCCTCTGTTTTTTTCCATTTATGGCTGTTGACTCTTATCCTCCCACCACGGACCTCTGTGAGGGGCCTGGCTCTCCTTCTTGGTGACCACCAGGTAGGTACAGCAGGCTGTTGTTACGTCCTCCAAAATCCATCTCTTCTCCAAACTGAAGAAGCCCAGATCCCTCAGCCTCTCAGGACACAGGACAAGCATCTAGCCCCTAATCAGCTTGGGGGCTGTCCTGGTTTCAGCAGGAATGGAGTTAATTTTCCTCTCGGTAGCCAGTGTGTTTTGGATTTTGGATGTGAAGAATGTTGATAAACACACCAGTGATATGAGTTGTGGCTAATGAAACCAAGGACACTGTATGGCTTTGCAAGTGTTACTAATATGCAGATGCAGGAAGGTGGGCAAAAGACAGACAGAATAATTGACCCAAACTGGCCAAAAAGAGTATTCCATGCCATTGCTCATGGTCATGCTCAGTTATATAAGTGGGGGTTGCCTGTTGGGGGGCCATCCATTTTTTTTCCATCTCATCTCTTTCTTTTGCTCACTGGCATCATTCCTTCTACCTTGCTGGCTCGCTTTAGCTCCTTTGCTTGCTGCTTGGTTTTGTTTCTGTGATCACTGGTCAGGACAGGCTGTATCAATCATTGGGACATTGGGTGATGAGAAATCATACATTGTTCATTTTGTATATATTAATATCCTTATATTTTGTTATTATTGTAGTATTCCTTTGCTATTCTAGTAAATTGTCTTTATCTCAACCCTCGAGTTTTCCTTTCTCCCCAGTTTCTCTCCCCCGTCCCGCTGGGTAGGGGGAGGGTGAGTGAGAAACTGTGGTGACCAGGGCTAAACCACAACAGGGCCCTGTTAATTCACTGAGATAATTTGTGTCTTTCCTTTATTGCAGGGCCTAAAACTGGACACAGGATAGTAGATGTGGTCTCATGAGAGCCAATGAGAAGGGGATAGTTTATTCCCATGTATCTCCTGGCCATGTTCCTGTCAGTACACGCCTGGCTGCCCTCGGTCTGCCTTGCTGCCAGGGCACACTGCTGGCTCCTGCCTGACTTGCCAGCTACCGGTACCCCTCAGGTCCTTCTCAGCAGAGCTGCTCCCCAGCCAGTCAGGCTCCAGCTTGTGTTGTTGCAAGGGTTTCCAACTTTCCATGAGAAAAACTTTGCATTTGTCTTGGTTGAATTTCAGAAGGTTGCTGGTGGCCTGCTCCTTCGTACTCTCTAGGTCACTCTTAATGGCAGCCCTGTCCTCAAGAGTGTCTACTGGTACCTGCCCTGCCCTGCTTTGGTGTCATATGCAAACAACTACTAAATACTATTCAATCATATGAAGTTGATCATAACCTAGACAATCTTTTTTTTTTTTACTGTAAAGTATTAAAACCACCTTGGAATTAGTAGTCATTGCAAGGTCACAATAAAGACATAGTAGAACACAAACTGTACCATTCAAATGACACTTAACTCAGATTGGCCTGACATCCTCATGCATGTGACACTAATTCACCTGAATACTTCAAGGAATAAGGCTAAAAGGATCAACATTGCTTAACGTTACACTACTATTCAGTCTTCAAAATATATTATCAGAATGAAAATTCCGGACCAGAATTAAGAAGTCCTCTGATAGTGCTATAAAGCTGCAACTAGAACAAATTTTTCAATTAAACAATTGTAGAAAAGACAACTGAGAGGGTAACACAACATCTCATCAGGGAAAGAAAGAGGTTATTCAGCCTGTTCAAGTTCATCCATTCTTAGTACTCCACTCCCCTGTGGAAGGCATCTCATTTTTCACATATGACCTCTGTTTTTTTGCCTGAGCAACTATGTCTGACAGCCTATTTCACACATTTATCACTGCATGAAAAAAGTGCTCCTGACATCTATTTTGAATGTCATTATTTATCTTAAATCATCACTGTTTTCCTATCTTTTCTTTTTTATGTTATTCTGAAAATTAGCCAAATTGTATCAAAGCTTTTTACATTTTATATGCTTTACATTTTAACTTTTCTTAGCTACTCTAAACTGTAGAGCCATGGATTTGATAAACAGATCACTCGGTGGATAAGGAATTGGCAGGATGGCCGCATTCAGAGAGTTGTGGTCAATGGCTCAATGTCCAGGGGGAGACCGGTGATGAGTGGCAGTCCTCAGGGGTCAGTATTGGGACTGGCCCTGTTTAACATCTTTGTGGGTGACATGGTCAGTGAGATAAAGTACACCCTGAGCAAGTTCCCCGACGACACCAAGCTGTGTGGTGCAGTTGACATGCTGGAGGGAAGGGATGCCATTTAGAGGGACCCTGACAGGCTGGAGAGGTGGGCTCCTGAGAACCTCATGAAGTCCAGCAAGGCCAAGTGCAAGGTCCTGCACATGGCAATGTGTGCTTGCAGCCCAGAAAGCCAACCACATCCTGGGCTACATCAAAATGAGCGTAACCAGCAGGTCGAGGGAGGTGATTCTTCCCCTTTACTCTACTCTCCTGAGACCCCACCTGGAGTACTGCATCCAGCTCTGGAGCCCCCAACATAAGAAGGACATGGACCAGTTGGAGCAAGTCCAGAAGAGGGCCACAAAGATGGTAAGAGGGCTGAAGCACCTCTCCCATGAGGACAGGCTGAGAGAGTTGGGGCTGTTCAGTCTGGAGAAGAGGAGGCTCCAGGGAGACCTTATTGAAGCCTTCCACTATCTAAATGAGGCCTACAAGAAAGATGGGGAGAAACTCTTCAGTAGGTCCTGTTGCGACAGGACAAGGGATAATGGTTTTAAAACAGAGGGAAGCAGAGTCAGACTTGATAAAAGGAAAAAAATTTTTACAATGAGGGTGGTGGAACACTGGAACAGCTTGCCCAGAGGTAGATGCCCCATCCCTGGAAACATTCAAGGCCAGGTTGGATGAGGCTCTGAGCAACCTGATCTAGCTGGAGATGTCCCTGCTTCTTTCAGGGGGGTTGGACTAGATGACCTTTAAAGGTCTCTTCCAACCCAAACTATTCTATGATTCTATTCTGTTTTCACATAGAGATTCCTCATTTTAGCTTATCCATATTTAGCTGCACTTTATTGCTGGCTTTACTCATTAAGTCAATACGTATGACATTACACCTTAGCTCTGCAGTAGGAGTTTCCTGCAAGATAATTCAGATTTTTTTTTATCCTAATATTATTCTCATTGCATAAAAAAAAAAAACCATAAACATACAGAGCTACTGAAATTTTCACTCAATGTGGTGCAAAGGGACAACTTCACAACTGATGTGAACTTCAGAATTTCATAAATTTCAGTTATGATAATTTAGTTTAGTTGTGCCGCAAAATATATGGAAATGTAACATGTCTTTTTCTGATTTATATGCTTGCATACTCCTAGTACATTTAGCTCATTTAAAAATATTTCTGAAAAACATTCTACTGATTCCACAGAATTTTTTCTTTTCAGCTTCAATTCTGTAGCTGTTGTCCTAATACACCTCCCTTGTCCACGACATTTTTCAGCTTCATATTCCTGTATATTTTTAAAAATTCTGTCTTGGATGGTCATTGGAGATGTCTACCTATTTCAGGTAAGAGTTTCCTTATGCGTGAGTATGCCTTTCCAAATGGCTAATCAGCACATAAAGTAATTTACTGTAGACTGGGAAGTCCTGTAAACTTTTTCCTTATTATATCAAGACAGATCAAAAAAGAGAAAAAAAGCTCCTCCAAGACCTAATTTCCTACCAGTACTGCTTTCAAGATGGTATCCCATGTACAATAATGAGAGCAGAAGTGTAATTTTACCTTTGGTAAAATGTATCTGTTAAATTTTTAGATTCAGTTAATAAACATTCCAGACAACTGAATGTATCCTCTATTGATCACTGCCTACTAAAATTATGTTTCTTAATAATTGTAAAATAATATCACTCACGCTTTATTTCACATTTCTTTCTACTGCATACAGCATAATATATCCTCTGATGTCTGTTTTATACTTTTTGTGAGAGCTGACACTTGATAAATTTGCTTTATCCTAACAGCTCAACTTTTATTTGCTTTCTGATGTATTATACGTATGAACTATGCATTCAAAGGTGATTTAGTAATCTTCAAGTGCAAATGTAGCATTTTAAATACACTTTCATAGCTCACCTCTGATTAAAAGCCAGTGGAACTTCTGGAGTATCTAGACTAATTAAAAAGTTTGACCCTCTTGAGCTGTTGGTACATATTTATACCAGAGAAGTGAGTTACAGTGCCTTTAGTCCATTGGGTTAAATTTCAAATTCTAGAACAAGGGATAGATGTTCAATCTTTCCAATTTTAAAATTCTCCTCAAGCCTCAGAAGAAGAACTTTTAAGTGTTAACTTGGGAAAACATTAGAAAACCTTTTGAAGCAGAGAAAATCCTCTTTCCTCTACTTTTGCAAGGCCTGACTCTTGTTGAAAAAGAACTTCAAATTTACCCCATGGACTTACAGTGGAAAGAATAAAACCTTTTTTTTAAAAAAAAAATCCCCCCACTGTTTACTGGTTTTTATCCTCTGCTTCAATAATTCCCACAGTTGCTCACACACATGCTTTAATATTTCAGGAACATTTTCAAGGGCAACTATCCAACGTTAAGAGATTCTGCATTGCAGCCACTTTTCTGACAGGTTGGCTAGTTAGGTTAAGGATCTTCTTATTTACATTTGCTCTTCAGCTCTAGTACCTCAGATATCCTGCTTCCACAGCTGGAGTCACTATATTTAATGCACATGACGTTCCAGCAATCTTTTAATGCAAATACTCATTTAACACACCAAAATCCCATTTGAAAATCATCTTTTGTATAATATGAACAAAATAATAAAAAACTAACAACTACAAAATACCATTTAAATCTTAACTATAAAAGCTAAGTTAGAACATAATTAAATCTACTGCAACGAACCATACTTCCTCGTATTTTCTTTATTCACTTGTTTTCTTATTTATTTAAATTAAAGGAACTATAATATGCTTTTAAGGGAAAAGAGAGAAAGACTTTAATTGAAGGAAAAAACCAACTCTGAAAAGCATGAGTAGTTTCTGCCCAGTATCACTAGCTGAATTTAATCCTCAAAGATCAGTCATTCCTAAATTTAAAATACTCACATTCTTCTAAGACAATGAAATCTTAGTTATCTATTACAGGTTAAATCTGCCACACCATGAAACCTGCTGATAGAAAAGGCAGGGTGACCAATCTATTAAAAAATAG
This sequence comes from Ardeotis arabs, assembly GCA_011801015.1. Taxonomy (NCBI): domain Eukaryota; kingdom Metazoa; phylum Chordata; class Aves; order Otidiformes; family Otididae; genus Ardeotis; species Ardeotis arabs. Next base: position 19,556 of record JAAGAY010131299.1, on the reverse strand, counting down.
ACCCAGAACAAAGAAGGTCATTCCTCTCTCTCTTGTTTCTCTTTACCATCAGTCTGAGCAAAGTCTTTCTTTGCAGACTGAGGGGGAATTAAAAAAGAAAGTATCGTTGATCACTTTAAGAAGCAGGAATAAGACAAATGAATATGGCTCATTCACTCTAGGGAAAGGTAATATGTATGTGTAAGCGAAAGAGATAGAATTATCATATTCATTCTGATTGTTTTTATAGGCGTACATGGCCCCCTTCCTCTGCAATGCCTCTATGAATGTGTTCATTATATAAAATGTGATGAATAAACTAATGTCAACAGCAGATTTACAGTGCTGAGTTGAACAGTTTGATACGGCCTCTAATCTTTCAAAAGATATTTCCTTAAAAGATCATTTCAAAATGTTCATGTCTGATCTTTGTCATCAAAAGTTTTCTAAGACTGTCTCTGTCCTTTTAAATCATTTGTTGTTTCTCTTGCCAGATACATTTGAGAAAATGATGTTTCAAAAGACCCATGCAAAGTAATATCTTACTATCGGACATGATGCAACACAAATGTCTTGATGTAGCACTTGAAAAGGAGGTTCCAGACAACACCTCATTAACATGAGCAATCACTCAGTCAAAATCATTGTAAAGCTGATGTGTTTTCTGCAAACACAGAAAGAGCTTTTGGTGCAGAAGATGCTCCTTTTCTAATTCTCTCAAGGAATCACACAGATGTTTTCTGTCAAAATCAAGGGTCATCATTTCACCAGACTTGCTGTTAGAGGGACATAGTCTTTCAATCAACTCTGATAGCCTGTAAAGATCAGCCTTGTGATTTTCTAGACTGGCAGGACTTCGCTCTGATTCAGTAGACCTTTTCTCATTTTGATTTGCAGCCTTTGTTTCATTATTTTTTTCACATCAGTTTCCTAGATTCTTGAGTATATAAAAAAAATCCAAAGATCTTTCTCTGCAAAAAAAAAATATGATTTAGAACCATAGAAGGATGTGGGTTTTCTTTGATTCTTTCAGTTCTCTTTTCTGAGCTCTTAGGAACAAGCTATTATCAAACAAAATTTTATCTATTGTTTCAATCCTAGGAAGAAAAACACAATACATAATCCACTTGTTCCTGCACCTCACAAGTAGCACTTTTTACCTTTTAGCAGGTTCTTTTTCATCAAAAAAACTCTATGATTACAGTATGATTGCCATACGATGGCTTTTTCCATGAGTTAGCATTCAGTTCAAGGCTTCACAGCTTCTTGGGTGAGACAGACTGAAGTATGGCCTATTGCTAACTTTTGTCAGTTAACACACCTGTAAGCAATTGTCACAGATAGGAGAGCTGCACTTCACTCATAAGAGAGAAGCAACAATGTATTTTATTGACATAAAATAGTGATTTAACAAAGTTTGATAGTAAATGGTAAATGCAACAGTGATGTAACAAGATTCGATGGCTAGGTACACTGGGTTATTTACTGCATAGAGGACAGGGTCAGACAAAACCATCAGGGTGACCTTCCTGTTGAGTCATGAGATTGAGAGTGGACCCCCTTGCTTTCTAAACTCCTTCTCATAGAGGAGTCTAGGTGCAGCTGGATCCAATCCTAGTCCCAGGCTTGACCAACAGCTTATATCTAAAGGATTATATGGGCACAATCAATCCTTTATATCACTTAGATAAGATTTCAAAGTTTAGCATGCTGTTAGTCACTTATCAAGGATCTCTTGCTGCAAGGAATCTCTCAACCTCAAGGAGTAACCTTCAGAGGTGTCCCTACCCAAGGGGAGATCATGACATGCAGCCCACTGCCATGCAGGAGAGCTCAAAGGGCTCTTGGGCTGTCTACTATTTATGGAGTAAGACAATTGACTTATAGTAATATTTGCATACCAACTGCAGATCTTAGTTTCTTCCAAATTTGGCTTGAATCGGACATTGATCAGCACTGTGGTTAGGGGGCTGCATCACCGTCCCTTGGCTATTGTGTTGTTATCTGTCTTCCCCAAATTCACTTTGAGTCAGATGCCGCCATTACCATCAGGACCAGACATATCTATCACTGACAGGTATCACTTGAGTGGGGTTATGGGAAAAGTGGTCAGGCTGGGGTTGGGAGGAGGGAGCACACCATCACAGCAATAAAACCTATCGAATATGAATCATTAAGCAGAGCTGAGAGTATCAGCAGATACTCTCAGCAGCTGCCCTCTAAGTTCAGTAAGTCTCTTACAAAATGTGAAAGCTCAAATCATAGTCTGAGACTACATGAGTTTATGGATCTCTTCGATTTAACTCATGTCAACATCTGGCTTGTATCCTGTCTCAAAGTTATCTTTTTTTCTTGTTTCCCGATACATGGAACTGCAACACAGCCTGAATATTATGCTCAGCTGTCGTATTTTTTATTTCCATAAAATAGTATAGATAGATGTGTATAGATAGACAAGCAGGTTTAGGCTGTGGAAGGCAGCTTTCCAGGAAAAAAAACCAAAACCAACAACAACAACAACAAAAACAAAAACAAAAAAACCCAAACAAACAAAAAAACCCAAAAAACCAAAACCAAACTGCTGAGTTGTAGGAGAAGAAAATAAGCAATGCAGAACTGAAAAACAGCAGAAAAGTCTTGAAACCACATAATCACAAAAGCTGAGAATAATAAGGCACAGTTACACAAGTAATGTTATTTTCAGTTTAAGCAATAGACTTATTGATCCTGTGTTTCTGATGCACAGTGAAGCAAACCTTGCCTGTGTTCCCTGCTCCAAAGTTAGCTCCTTCATCCTAATTTTAATTTTCTTTTTCTGCTTCTCTTCTGTTTTCTATTGATCAGATTCGTTATTCTGCTCACACATACTCCTTCATGGATTCATTTGAAAAAGCTTTTGCTTGCCTTCGGATGTGTAAAGTTTTAATCTCTGTGACTTTATATGGATGAAAATATAATTAATTAAAAATTCAACAAAGTAAAGAACATCATGGATTGTGCATTTCATGAACATTCAGTAAACTTGAAGATTTTATTGTTGTTGCAACAGTCAGGGGGCAAATATAAATACATAAGAGCATATAAATCTGCATTTATTAAAAAAAGTATCCCTTTCAGCATCACCTCATGGATTAGTTAATTGAAACACTTGGTGGAAACTGGGTCGTTTAAATACAGAATTGCTGTTAAACTACATACTAAATATAAAAGTTGACAGTTGGGGAAACTATACGTGGAGATTTTCCTCACTGACACTTTAAGTTCTTTTAAACCATACTTTATGGGTCTGGAAGGCTATCTTCTGCTGTCATTCTGCATTTATCAAGGTCATATTGCAAATGAACTTTCATTTATAGTCTGTGTATTGTCTCATATACAAGGTACTGGATTTTGAGGATGGGTCCACTGTAATATTGGGTCAAAGTTTAGCCCTGCTTGGGACCAAGCTAGGCAGTCTCCTTCTCACTGCCCCGACCCTCCAAGAGAATAGGGAGAGATAATATAGGAAAAAAGCTCGAGGTTTGAGATAAGGACAGGGAGAGATCATTGAAGTTAGCATTATAGGCAGAAGAGACTCAACTTGGGGAAAACTATTCAGTAATAAAATCAAAGCAGGATAATGAGGAGAACATAAACAACTTCCCCTCACCCCTCTCTCTTCCCGGGCTTAACTTTATGTTAAATTATCTCTACCTCCTTCCCCCTCTCCAAGTGGCAGAGCGGGGAATAGGGAATGGGAGTTGTGGTCAGTTCATCACTTGTCGCTTTCCGATCTAGACCCAGCCAGGTCCACTGGACAAAGGGGAAACTTCCAGCAGCTCCTTGAAGAAGCTGCCGCTGTAGCCCTTCCACTAAACAAAGCCAACACAAAAGTGTACCGCTGTTCCTTTTAAATTTTGCAAGCACATATAGTTTTGTCTGTATGTGCCTTTATGTTAAATTTTACAGTAGATTAAATAGTACATCATAACTAGACTCGATTTTAATAGAGATTGTATTTTCTACAACTGTACTGGTTTTTGGGGTAAAGAGATGAAAAATTGTAAACTCTATACTGTTTCCTTTATGTAAAGTCTAGGAAGATCTCATACTGGAAATATTTAAGCCTCCTACTTCCGTAAAGAGGACCTCTGAAAACTGTTAAGATCTGAGTCAGAACTGGCCAAAATTAAAATGAACACTCCTAAACTGGTTTTCAATTTCATTTGGGAAAAAATAAACTTTTCTCCTCCTCTTCTTTCTGGCTTAGGAATTTTGTTTGCTTGTTTGGCTGATTGGTTGGCTGGTTGATTTGGTTTGGTTTTGATTTAATTCTTCTTTGTTTAGTACTATTTCACAGATAGGCAGTCAAGTGAATAGCTGGGTATCCACCTATAACGGAAACATTCTACAGAAAGCCAAAGGACCAGCTGCTTGGCAGACCTACTACTTGCCTTAGGGTACCAAGATAGATGGACCTTAAATCTGATCCAGTACAGTATTCTTATGTGCTGTCAGCTGTTGAATGCCCTCTCTGTTATAATATTTATTTACAGTATCTTGTGCAAAATGATATGATTACATACATATATGCATTCTTTCCAATTCAGCTGATGAAATATGTAGCTATAGATTAAAAAAAAAAATTAGAAAGACCAATATGATTCCCTGATTTTATATTCTATACAACAAAGACAGCCATAAATTATCTCCTGATTGAGGTTCAATAGATGCGGATTAGTTAGCGTGTATCATCTCCATCAGTAATGATGCTTTTCACTGTCTAGAGTTGGAGTCAGAAAAGTGCAATGAGTTCAGCATTTCTCTCAAAATATTTGAGACAATTAAGCACAGAAGTTTGAAACTCCATGAATTATTGTGGATATAAATATTTTTGTAACTCAAAAAAAAGGAAGCATTTAGGATTTTTAGGCACTTGTGAACACTACATTCATCCTTTTCTTTTAAAGTTTGTTCTGTTTTAAAAAGGAAAAAAATGTTCCCTTTTTAAAAGAAAAAAAAAAGCTACTCAGAGCAATGAGCTTGTATGTAAAATGCCAGGTTTTTTCTGCTTTATGATACAACCTATTGGAATATCAGATGCACTCATGACTTGATGCATATACATGCATATATATTAATGCAGGCTATGGTGTTTTCTGTTAGCAAGCACCAATATGTAGAAAAAGGCTGGTCAGTTGAACCATGTAGTTTTTGCTAAAGGAGATCCTTTTCCAACAACCAATTGTCTTCTATTCATGACATTTCACTGTGAATTTGGAAAAGACAGATTCCAAGTCTATCACATAAACATCAATGTTTTCATACAACAAGAATTTTTCTCCAACAGAGACATCTATCCAAGAATGGCCTTCTGGTGTTGAGTAGAGCATTTACACATCTTTGTGACAGTTCAAGGTACAGGAACATCAAGTAGTGCATGTTTCCATCACACTAGTCAGGATTTTTTTTACCTTCATCTTTCTCTAAGCCTTACTACTTTATACTTTGAATATGTTTTGAAAAGTTTGGTTTTACTTCAGTGTAAAAGCAAAAAAAAAAAAGAATATGAAATCTCCAAAGTTCAAATAGCATGAGAAAATATTTATACCCAGGACTCGGTTGGAGACTGACATTCAGCAGAGACATGAATTGCTGAAGGTCTTGTCAGTAGAAACATGGCTTTTTAATAAAAGCACTAACAGCTGCTTCTTTCTAAAAGCTGGTCCAGTCTCCAGTTTGTCAGCCAATGGGGCTGCTATTACATAAGTAAAAGATTGTATTGTTTATGGAATATGACATTAATTTGTCACTCATAATTGTAGCAACAATTTACAAAAGCCAATTATTTTAAACTTTCATTTAGAAAGAAATATTCTTTCTTTGAATAAATAGCTTTAAATGAATAGCATAATTGAAGAGTGTAATTCTCACTAAGCAGTTTATATTGGATCAAGACTAAAACAATCATTCTCACACATCATTTACTTCTAAAAATTCACCTCTACTGAGACATATCGATTTGCCTACATTTATTCAAAATGTCAATACAAAAAACCAGAGATTTAGCAATTACAGATGAACATTAAGGACATTCCCACTTCACAATTTGTGAAAATAAATCCCAGCATCTCAGAATGCCACCAATGTCTTCATCTTAGTTTTCACTAACAAGAATACTTTTCTTCTGCTGTCAGATTCTGATACTTCCTTGAAATTCCACTTAGCATAGAAGAATGTAAACAATAATAGGAGCTCATTAGAATGACACTCTCTTCCCTTACAACAGTCATTCTCAATGTGAATTTAATTGGCTGAATGACAGATGCAACAAATACTAGGATCATAAGGTATGTGAAAACTGAAGGCAGGAAGTTTCAATTTTGACAGTCAAACAACAGAGCTAATTTTTTTTTTAATTGTCTCATTGTAAAATAGCCTCAACCACCTTACTATTCTTTAGATAAAATGGTATTTTTGTCACTCATGGCAAAGGCTTCTGATGAAATACTATGGTAGTTTAGTTAATGAGAGGTAAAAAGAACTAAAAAAAACCCCACTTGAATAAAAAAAAAATGTGGAAAATATGCAGGAACGTGTTAACTCCTCAGCAAATCTGAAAATTTTGACTTTCAAGAAAAGGTATAATTTATACAGTAGGAGATATTTTTATTTTGTTCTTATGGAGTCTGCACTCTGCTGAATATGAATGCATGTGCCTGTGAACAAGGATGAGATCCACAGAAATGTGTGACAGATAGGACTATAGTGTTACCAGTGGAGGACATAAGCATGATGTCAGCCTCTCATATGTGTATTCCTTTCTTTGCCCTTCAGCAATGAGACTCTCCACATTTGCATCACAGGCTTGAAACAGCAGATGCTATCAAATACTGCTAAGGCTACTTCCATTTATGTCACTGAACCTCTGCCCCAGAGATGGTTTGCCCACCGCTGCTGGCATATATGCAACTCATATGCATGAGCTAGAAGTCTTACATAATGATGCAAAGAACAGGAGAGCCCTTCAGATTTTTAATTATTTGTCATTACCATCAGGTAGCACAGATGCAAGTCACAGGGTACAGCCTCAGGTATGTGAGACCATCTACTACATCTGCCCGGTTCTCCAGTACTGACTCACTAAAGTAATCCAATGCAAGCTGAAAAAGCAATTAAGCAATAGATTAACTTTGTTATGTAACTGTTGCTCACTTGTGTGCCACATTTGGGGCTGGAGATCAGAACATGTTAGAAACCATTGTGTAAACCATTCATTGATCTTCAGTATGAAGAATGTCAGCAAAACAGTCAAGCCATTGCCAGCTTTTGCCAACGGTCTGCTTTACAGAGCAACACATAGTTTGAACAACTGCCCTCTCGCCATGTCCAAAATTCTGCAGAAAGCTGAGCCAGTGGTGCAAGCACTATGCATAGGGGCCAGGTCACTTGCCAGGACTCAGGCATGCTGAAGAGCTAGAGTGAATGTCCTGTTTCCTGGGTCCATGGTGCTGGTCAACACTAGACCAGAGGGGCTAGGGCCCCAGTCTGTGTAAGACTACAGTGCAAGTGCCATGGAACAGACGTCTTAGAAAAGACGTAGCAATCCACCCACTATCTTTCCTAGTAAACAAATTTTAAATTATATATCACTGAGTGCTGCTGTTCTGGCCTCTGCCCTACCTAGAAGTTCTCCTGTGACACACAATTATTATTTCCTTTGAGCTTTTAAAATTTTAGAAATTATAAAACAGTAAGAGATGAAGGAAATGATCACGGTGAGAGATTAAAAGAGTTTGAGCTTTTCTATAATGAGATAGAAGGTATGAACAGCAAAGAAGAAGTAAAACTTCTGAGCCAAGAAGCTTCCTTCAGGAATTACCACTAAGATAAGCACATAAGGAAGTTACATATTCACCTCAGCTTCTTACATCTTCCCTGTCACTAATTCACAGCTCATTATTGTTAGAATGTGCAATGAGTTTATTTTATCATCTTAGCAAATTTGTTATAACAAGTTGGTGCAACTATAAGTTAAATTAGGAGCTACACATTTAAATAGTTCGACAAAAGTCAATATAAATTTAAAGAATCCAATTGTCAAATTCAGATAAGAAGTCAACCCTTTAAAATCAAAGAATATCCTTAGGTTGAGCAGAGCAAGATTACTTTCTATCTCTAATTAACTGCCCTTTAATATTATGAACTGCTCTTCAGGAAACCATAGCCAGCTGAATATGACCATGTGATTAAAGCATGCGCAGAGAAGACACCACATAAGAAAGCTGAGTGTGGTAATTATTCCAGTCAATTAATTGGTAAAAAAAATCAAATGTTTTAATTACCTATTTAAATTTTCTTGATTCTATCAGCCATTAGATACTTTAAACTAGAAGACAGTTGGCAGAACGCACAATGTCGTGTGTCTTCCTTATCGTGGAAGTCAAGCACGTCATGACTGTATGGTCACAAAGTTAATTTTCTATTGAGTACTTAAAAGCAAGTAATTCTGGTTTACAAATTATCTGCTGTACCAGCATAAAGTTCTTTAGTCAAGGTTATAAGATGGAAGCATATCTTAAAATGAAGAAAAATTTTATTATTGTTCTTTTTTTCACCCTAGAGTTGATTTAATTCTGACTATGAGGTTGATTCACACACAGGCAAGTACTCAGTTTTTGAAGATTTTTACATTAACTGTAAAATTCTTTCTATTTCTTAACTATTATTTACATCTCATTATCACCCTACCCCAGTAATTCTAACCATTGTTGGAAGATGTAATGTGAAAAAAAACATAAGTTTTAAAAATTGTTCTAGGTTTGACAAAAATTAATCCAACATAGGTACCATTTACTTTTAATAGCCACAGTGCTAAAGGATAAGCTGAGAACCGGATCCTATTTGTTGAGCACTACAGAAAATTCACACTCCTTAAGGAGCTTATACTGCTTTTATATTTTTATGTGGCTTTTTTATACTTTTATCACTGTCTGGCTTCTCAAACTATGGAATACTCTCCGGTTTTGGTGTATTTGCAAAAGCTTGAATTAACTTTTATCCTTTCTATTTTATTATAGTTTTATGTGTAATAACAAACAGCATTTGAACACAACTTTTTTTTTTAAAATTACATTCTTACATCTAGCAGTTTTTCACTATCTTGTTTCACACTAATTTGTCCATTCTTCTTTCTGTTTTGGATTTTATTATATTTATATATTTCAGAGTATATGCATATCTATGCTATTAAATATTTACTATATCTAAATTATGTTCATGCCTATTGCATACACTATATTGTAAGACATACACATATACACGACAAACTATTTTAAACACTGATTACATTTCTATCTATAACTTATTCTAAATCATTTCAAAACATGTTGTTGTGCTTTAGCATCGTTGTATAACAACATTCTTCACATATCAAATCCCATATTGAATCAAAAATGCAGCAGCTACTGAGAGGAAAATTAGCTCCATCCCAGCCAAAACCAGGACACATCTCTAAACAGCTGCTGTAGCGCTTGCAAATACTTTGTCCTTGTTTCTTAACCATCTTTGCTCCCTAATTCTAACTAGTGTCTGTTTTCTTTTTTCATTTGTATGCAGTTTGACCTTTTAAAATTAGCCACTTTTAACTTTAAAAAAAAAGTTTGTTTCAAACACATTGTCATTACTAAAAAAGTATTCCATATAGCTTCAGTTTGAAGTTACTGCTGTATTAATAAACATTTTGATTTAAATGAAGATCAATCTCTATCACTGATTATAATAGCTATTACATTTTGTACCACATTTTGGTCTTTTTGCTTCATTACTTTCTCATACTTTCTTTATAATGGTTTCTTCATGCTTTCAAACATTTTAGTAATAATTGTCAGTATTGAAATTCCAGCAAAGAGTTTGGAGTTGTACATTTGAGGTACCAGATCAAAACTAGTTCTTGTCCTCACTACACAGATAAATGTCAAGAGAGCATTAAATCAGATGTGCTCAGCCACTGAAAAGCCAAAGCCATTAAACTGCGTACAGAAATAAACCAGTTGAAACATGGCAAATTGTAGTTGTTACGGTTACTAGTTCTTCCTTTGAAGTGCTTTAATATTAAAGCTAAAACAAAAATAATGGATAAATATAGATTAATGTGGAAAAAGGCCTCGAAGTGCCACTGAATGACCTCAGTACCTACTAAATTAAATGAACAGCAGATGTATACGACACTTGTACAGGATGAGGTCCTAAACTATTTATGTGATAGTTGTGCTTCATTTCTGCATGCTCACTAGCCTCCATTTACTCATACAGAGGGAGAGCTGATTATTCTAAATAGAAGCATCAGTTAAAACTGACCTTGTATGGTAGATACAGTTTCCATAGCTATTGTTGTTGCATTTTTGCTGAGGTATGTAGATGTAACCAAAACTCTAGTTCATTGCAGTAGCTGACAGAAAATTGCCACTCAGTTTATGGAAGAATGCCAGATATAGGGTGAAGGAGGACAGCAACAATCATTAAGGAGATGAAAAAATTCTCGTATGAAAGGAAACTGAAAAAGCTAGGATTTTTTTTTAATCTTAGAAAGGAGAAGAGTAAGAGGACACACAACAAAATAAGAAAGTACAGTATAGAAAAAATAATATGCAGAACATTCTATTCATAACTCCTAAACAAAAAAGAGAAAAATATTGAAGGGAAATTAAAGCAATTAAAGCACTATACTTGAGATAGAAACACAAAAAGATTCAGAAAATAATTGGACATGCACTTTCTAAAAAATACAAATTTAATAAAGAAGTTCAGTATTAATTTTTGCCAAGCCTTCTCCCCTCCTGCCTGAGAATTACATTCTCTAGCATACATATTGGCCATTATGAAAAGAATGGCTAACAAGCAATTAATGACCAAATTTAGCTTTACAAATCCTATAAACTTGTAAGAGATTGCAAGAAAATTTGAGAGTTTCAGTTTATTTGAAGAAATAAAGATGCATACACATTTAATGAACTTTGAATCTCTTTATTTCAAAAAAAAAAATCAGAAATTACATAAGCTTTGGAACAAATACAGTGGCTTTTCATAAGACATGTATTGGAGTATGAAGCCCTTTCACACTCTAGAAAAGAAATCATGGAAAAGAAGTTTGTGAATAATTAGTCCATTAGTGAGTTACTAAATGCAAGGACATCTCGCTCAGGGAGTCACTGAACTGCCAACTGCAGAAAACTAGGAAAATGTAGGAAAAACATCACTAAGTTTTGGTTGGGTTTTTTTTGTTGTTTTTTGTTTGTTTGTTTGTTTTTAAGTAGCCAGACAGGGTGCTGGACTAGACAGACATTCAGTCTAAATTAGTATGGCCATTCAAATGTTTTCATATTATAACTTATGATCTTCACTTCTCTGGCCTGGCAGTTGTAAATTGCCTATTTCCTGAATTATGTTCCCACTCCCTGTTACTGAGTTCTCATCAAATAAGAATTTATTTGCTGGGCTAGCAGTTTATGGTTACTGGTCAGAATTTTGATTTTAGCCTATCTATCTGTTGCATTTTGAGCTACCAGAAATTCAGATTTAGTGATTTGGGCCTCTTCAGGATTTTGGGTACTTGAAAATCACTGTGTACTTATGTTACTGTTTAGCACAAAAATCAGATACATAATTCCTACAGCAAAAAGAATTGCTATAGGAAGTACATATCAGTACAAGCAGGACATGGACATACTCTAGCAAATTCACCAAAGAGCCATGAAGAACATTAAGGGGTTGGAGTATCAACATATGAGAAGAGACTGAGAGAGAGCTAGGACTATTTAACCTAGAGAAGACTCAGGGGACATCTAATCCACGTGTATAAATAACTAAAGTGGGGCTATAGAGAAAGGCTCACTCTACTCAGTGATAAGCAGGGAAAAGAGAAGAGGCACAAACTGAAATGCAAGTAATTCCATTCAAACATTAAAAACTCTACTGTGAGGGTGAGTAAGCACTGGCATAGGTTGCCAAGAGAGGCTATGGACTCTCTATCCCTGGAGATACCCAAAAAACCATCTGGACATGGTGCTGGGCAACCAGCTTGGGTGGCTCCGCTTGAGCAGAGGGTTGGACCAGTCAGTTTCCAGAGATCTCTTCCAACATCAACCATTCTGTGATTCATTTATTCAAGGTTCAGAGGAACTGTGATATTCATAGAAAATGTCTGACTACAGAACCACAAAAGGCAGTAAGTGCACCAAAGAAAGCAATTCAGTGATTCTATAACATGAAAAGAAAGTTAAACCTCACTGGCAATTATGAAAGCTGAAGCACAGTATGTCAAGGATTAAAACTGGTGCAAATAAGTGTTATCACTTTCTGAAATATAAACTTCCTATTATCTTTCATAACAGCTACCTAACATCATGTCTAATTTCCGTTAAAATGTGAATTAGCTACTCAAAGAATTTAGGGGTTTTTTGCACAACCAGTTAGAGTTTATATACATGTATATATATACATGTGAACACCAAAATAAGCATGAAGACTTTTTAACTATGCAGCATAATAAAGAATGTCTGAAAATTGTCACTGATTATTTACTAAGGTAGATTCCCATGCTGTAATTCCCTTGTTCAGTGGGGAAAGAAAACCTGTACATTGAATCTTCTAAACTTCAATGGAATGCCATAGGAGTTCTGAATATCGCACAACTACTGCACTAGTTGTATAATTTTCCATTTGGATAAATTACCTCATGATTTTTTAAATATATATATAATAGGAACAAGCAGTGATTTAGTGGATTATAGTATCTTTATGTTAGAAAAGTATTACAAGATTATTTTAGCTTGTGGAAATTTTATCTTTAATTAACATTCAATCTGTTTACTGCAAGATAAACTTGGCCTTGATTTTTATTCATAACAATATTAAGTTTTCTGGTTTTTTCCTGGTTTGTTCTGTAGTTACTTTTTTGTGTTTTCATCAAAGACACTTTCTTTTTAACAGATCTTCAGGGAATTTTGCTTATATTTATGGCTATATGGCAGTATAAAATTGTAAAGATTGTCAGTCTTTGGGGATTAATGTGCTTTTTCATCAGTGTAATTGCTTTTTGTGAAGAAAAAAAAGATTACAAGAAAAACCTGGGGGCTGGTTATAAGTATCCCGATTACATTTTAAGGGATTTCAGAAGTTGCCACTGCCTCCCACAGCTCCGGGGCCCAGTAACTCCTCCTGCTCCAGCCCAGAGATCCAGAGATCTCCATCCCAGGTCAACAGACGCAGCTGCTGCATTCTCATTTGCAAGTTCAACCAGCATGATGCTGAGCATGTATCCCAAATACACACACAGGACATCAACATGGCCACAGACAAGGTGCTGCCTTCAACATCACCTACGTGCAGGGCTGACATGAACACAAGCACAGACAGTCAAGTCCCCTCCTCCTCCTCAGCTGGTAGGGACTGAAGCTCACTATTGACAGCACACACTCAACGTACTCTCGATTCACACACACGTGCACTTTATTGGATCCCTCAAATACCGCCATGACCGCTCTGTCTGTCCAACACCCCTGACCAGTTCCCAGGCCATCTTACCCTTCTCACTGGTACCCTACTCACTGGCTGGTCCAGCTTGAGGGTCACTACCAAACAGATGCATGCACTCACATACTCACTTCACAGATACTGCACACTCTGGCTTCCCCACCCAAGTACCAGACTGGGCCCTTTCTCTGCCTGATAAGCCTGCCCAGACCTACAGCCTCTGACTTGCTGTCTGACGACATGCTAAGTTTTTGTTTATTGTTCATTCTTATTTTTGTTGTGCCAAATATTGTACATTATGTCTTATCATTCTGTTTTAAATTTAACAGTACTAAATCCTACTTCTTTATCCAAGTTCATTGACACTACACCAGTCCATGTAAGAACATAGATGCTCAGTTACATGAATCCTACTATGTTCCACTAAATCTCAAGCTTTTGCTTTTCAATCCATACCCTTCACTACCTTGGAGCCTACAGTTCTAAGGGTATTCTGGAATTTGGTTGAAACATGCTGTCTTACTCATAACATTTGAAAATAACCAATGTGGTGGTTTAGCCCAAGTCACCACACAGTTTCTTACTCACCTCCCCCCGCCCAGTTAGATGGGGGAGAGAAATTGGGAAGAAAGTAAAACTTGTGGGTTGAGATAAAGACAGTTTGCTAAAATAGCAATGGAAAACTACAATAACAACAGAATATAAGGATAGTAATATATACAAAATGAATAATGTACAGTTTCTTACGACCCGATGTTCGAATGACTGATACAGCCTGTCCTGAGCAGCGATCACTGAAGCAAAACCGAGCAGCAAGCAAAGGAGCAAAAGCGAGCCAGCAAGGTAGAGGGAATGATGCCAGCAAGCGAGAGAGATGAGAAGGTGGAATATGGATGCAAAGGATGCCCCCTCCATGGGCAACCCCCACTTATATACTGAGCATGACGTTTATGGCATGGAATACTCTCTTTGGCCAGTTTGGGTCAATTATTCTGTCTGTCCTTCTCCTTGCTTCCTGCACCTGCACACTAGCAAGACCTGGAAAGCCAGACAGTGTCCTTGGTCTCATCAACAACTCATCTCATCAGGGTGTTTTTATCAACATTCTTGACATACAAAATCCAGAACACACAGGCTACTGAGAGAAAAATTAACTCCATCCCTGCCAAAACCAGGACAACCAGTAATAACTACTCTTTGCCAGATAATACAGGTTTTAGATGCAATGCAACGACATCTGGTCATTTAGTATGTTTGAGAAAGAACAGGAAAATGAAACATTATTGACAAATATATTGTCAGCTGATGAAGAAAAAAACTATTGAAGTAAAGTATCTGTTAAATAGTTCTATGTAATTTTTCATCTAGCTCAATACTGAAGTGGACGAAAAGTTAATCAACTAAAAGTAGAAGGGGAGAGAGCAAAATGTACTATAAAGCAGTCATGTTCCTGTACCCTTCAGACACTGTTCTAACTAGGCAGCTCTTTCTAAGGTGGCGCACTGTATTATGGCAGCGTTTGAATGGTTCAGAACACGTAGGAAAAGAAACAACGATGTTGCAAAGGATAGACAGCCATTTAACAATAATACTTTCATTTCATTCATGTCTAAATTTTGAAGTTTTTTTCAAAAAAATACCTAAATCAATAACAGAAACTTCACAATTTATGAAGATCTATTCCTGAGCTGAAAGAATGGGGTTAGAGGCCCTTTAGCAAAAACAGGAAAGAAAAAAAAATGAAGTAGCAGTAGTTTCATTATTTACAACCCCTGTAAAAAAAAGAAAGGTAATGAAATCGACTAGTGACTTAATTTTTTCTAGATATACTTGACAAGTGTTTACATTTGTATTTTGCTCTTTATATTTTCAAGGTGTTACATAAAAAAATGCCTACTTAATCCTCACAATACAAGGACTGAAGTTGAAAAGTAAGCGTGAGAGTAAAACAACTTCTTGACTAGTGAATTAAAGATTTAATCATAATAAAAAAATCGGGTTTTTTAATAGCTTCTAATGTCATGCATTAAACACCCCTTGAGTCTTATGTCAATGAATGTTAAGAGTATTAGGATAATGTTGTGTTTTGCTCAGTCTTTATTTCCCACAATCTTTGCAATGAATGCCGCAGCTGTAAGCACTACATTTGCATACTACAGGCTTCACTTACAAAGACAATCTATTTCTTATGTTAATCCCTTTACAAGCTCACATCTATTTTCCTCAGAGATGTTATAATATTAAGACAGACATAAGACCTATATCATAGTGATTTATTACAGAAAGTATCCTTTAAGATACATCTATGTGTATGTGAAAGATTATCAAGAGAGTTTAAAATCACTTCCCATTCAGTTTCAGAATAGTTTGAAACTCAGAGACTTCTATTCTCTTTTCCCACATCAAGTTTCCAGTGTTTCAAGAAACAAATAGAAAAGACCTTAATAATTCAAAGTGACATCCTCAAATTCTATAGGGAGAGTAAACAAGGCCAGCTTCCCTAAGCTTTCCATAGGTATTAGATTATTTCTTGATGTTCTACTGATACACATTCTACAGTCTTCAAAGTATTTGCTTTTCCATTTCTATCTCAAAAACCATAACAAATTAACAAAAAAACCCTTCATCTTTGTCAAGTTTTAAGATAAGCAAAGTATGGCCTGTAAAAAGACATCAAATTAGCATTGCTCATTTTCATTATCATCATATACAAATACATGTTATCACTCTGTTGTCTAATTCTGCAATCACAGTCTTAATTTTAAACAGAAAAATAAAGTTAATGCAACAAATCTGAATGTTGAAATATGTACAGGACTATCATCAGTCTCGTATGGCCAGAATCCTGAATTCTATTACATCTTAAGCTGTCCTGCTCTACAACACATGGCTTTTCTTAGTCTTCAGAGCTCCTAGTAAACAATGATAATTTATTTTCCACAAACCTGAGCAAAGGATCAAAGATTTTCTGCAAAGCAAATATAAATATTAGATAACTTGCAAAAGAGGGTGTTACTAGCCATGTTGTGATCCAATAACACTTCTGAACCAGTGGACATGTACTTGCACCTTATGAGTTAATTAAACTGTTATATTGTGTATGCTTTGTATATCTAGGAAGCTAGACACAAAGGAAGGGTTCTGCTGTTTACCATGCAGAGCATATTGCAGCCTATTTTAAGAAACCATCATAGCATACAATTATTTTGTTTCAATTGTAATGTCTTATTTATAGGAAAAAAATACAGAAATATTATCCCAGAAGGCATATGTTTCATATAAAGTTGATAAATGTGATCAAATTAAATTATCGTACAGGCAAATTACAGAGAAAATGAAACCGTTTGCCAAAACGCCTGAAGGGAGCAAGAGATTTTTTGATTCCTATAAATCAAGGCTGGATTGCTTTCTGGGAGGCATTTTTCTTTAGACTACTGGGCTCAGTGATGAAATCCTATGGCCTATGCTATCTCAGCAGTCAGATTAGATGATCTACCAGTTTCTAATTATCTATGAACTTGTCAGCTATATTTAAATGAGCACTTTCTTCATATGATCCATCTATAATTGGATGTGGTTGAGGATTGCCTTAGACCATCCCAAGAGCAAGACTAGGTTATATTTACATGCATAATTCCTTTATATGATCCTTCTATAATTGAAATTGGTTGAGTGTTGCTTTAGACTACCCCAAGAGAAAGACTAGGCTATATAACAACAAATTTTAAAACCTTTATGGAGATAATAAAGATGCTTCAAACTCTGTCTTTCTGGGCTTCTGATAAAGAATAAAAAATAAAATATATTGCTCCTGCTTCATGGCAGAAGCTAGTGCTCTTCATGGCAGATGTCAGAAGGGCAGTGATAACAGCATGAGTTACTGATAATTTATTATTTTTGTAATAGAAAACAGATTGTTCACCTTTGAATGGCTCAGAAAAATAATGGCATGTTTATTTCTTTCATTAAAGAGAGGAAGAGGTGGCTATGCAAACAGAAGATAATGAGCAAAATGGCAAAAGATTTGGATCCTCCAAAATATCATAATTTACAGTCCAAAATCAAGGAGACCTTCTGAGTTTCACAAGAATTACTTTTCTCAATCAGAAAATGGACAAAAAATGCTATTTGTTGACAGATATGACTCTTACACATACTAAAGTGTATCTTTTCCGGTGAGCAGTCCCATGAAGGTCATCAGTTACACCTAGAGATATGTGGACTTTGGTTTACTATTCTGAAATAAAGACAGATTTATTACTTTATTTTAAATGAAACACATATATTTCATTACTACAGGAAGTTCAATTGCTCCTGTGTGTCAGGAAGACGTTTACAGTTCCATTTCTCAGTCATCAGCTTCTCATCTATATATATCCAATGAAATGCAGACCATAAATATATGTTTTGTTACAGAGAATACTAATCCCTCTCTAAAATATTCTTAGCCATAAGGAAATAATTTGCTGAAAGACTTTTTTTTCTTCACCTTTCAAATATTTTAAGGAATAAAGAAGTTTCTGTGACATAGCTTTTGCTGTTTTAATCACAGTACAGATTACAAATATATTAAATATAAATAACATGTATATGTATCTACAAAAATATCTATAAATACATTAAAATAGCCTCTCTAGGACAGTAATCAATCTACACTTCTAAAAAGCATTTGACAATTTTACCTCCAACTTCAACCTTAGTAATTCTTTGCTTACAGCCTAGACTCTTGAAATACTGTGCTTCAACAACAACGTATTATATGCTCATAGTTACAGTGCAGCATATCTCCTATCAAAATATTATTGCCCATGGATAGTGATTTTCTGTAAGATTAGTAAAATATCCAAGGTGATGAAATGTTAATCAGTAATTTGAAAGCAAAATTCATTAATAACTCTTTTAATGTCAGAGTTCTGTATGATCATAGAATCATAGAAGGTTTGGGTTAGAAGGGACCTTCAAAGGCCATCTAGTCCAACCGCCGTGCAAGGAGCAGGGACATCCCCAACCAGATCAGGTTGCTCAGAGCCCCGTCCAACCTGGCCTTGAACGTTTCCAGGGATGGGGCATCCACCACTTCTCTGGGCAACCTGTTCCAGTGTTCCACCACTCTCAGTGTAAAAAATTTCTTCCTTATATCTAATCTGAATCTACCTCTCTCTGTTTTAAAACAATTACCCCTCATCGTATCACAACAGGCCCTGCTAAAGAGTCTCTCCCCATCTTTCCTGGAGGCCCCCTTTAGGTACTGGAAGGCTGGTATCAGGTCTCCCTGGAGCCTCCTCCTCTCCAGACTGAACAGCCCCAACTCTCTCAACCTGTCCTTGTAGGAGAGGTGCTCCAGCCCTCTTATCATCTTTGTGGCCCTCCTCTGGACCCTCTCCAACAGGTCCATGTCCTTCTTATGCTGGGGGCTCCAGAGCTGAATGCAGTACTCCAGGTGGGATCTCATGAGAGTAGAGTAGAGGGGGAGAAACTTCATGAGGTTTGCACAAACCCACCTCTCCAGCCTGTCAAGGTTGCTCTGGATGGCATCCCTCCCCTCCAGGGTGTTGATTGCACCACACAGCTTGGTGTCATCGGCAAACTTGCTGAGGGTGCACTCTGTCCCACTGTCCATATCACCGACAAAGATGTTGAACAGGGCCAGTCCCAGTACCAACCCCTAAGAAACGCCACTTGTCGCTGGTCTCCACTCAGACATCGAGCCATTGACCACAACACTTTGAGTGCAGCCATCCAGACAATTCCTTATCCACTGAGCGATGTATCATATGATATATCATATGGTGGTACTATGTAGTTATGTAACTAAACTTATGGGTTTGATGGATGGACCACTCGGTGGATAAGGACCTGGCTGGATGGCCGCACTCAGAGAGTGGTGGTCAGCGGCTCGATGTCCAAGTGGAGACCTGTCACGAGTGGCGTCCCTCAGGGCTCCGTGTTGGGTCCGGCCCTGTTCAACATCTTTGTCGGTGACATGGACAGTGGAATAGAGTGCACCCTCAGCAAGTTTGCCGACGACACCAAGCTGTGTGGTGCCGTCGACACGCTGGAGGGGA
>JAAGAY010131298.1:0-23629 GCA_011801015.1 Ardeotis arabs | reverse complement strand
AAATGTGTTATCCCAGAGGCATTATCAGGGAACATTCTGCTACCAATTGGCTCAGCCTTGGCCACCTGTGGGTCCACCCTAGGCCCAGCTGAGTCCACTGAACAAAGGGGAACAACTTCTAGCAGCTTCTTACAGAAGCTACCATGGTAGCCCCTCCTCACTAAACAAAACCAGAACAAATAGCTTTTGAAGATAATCTGTTGTCCTGGTTCTGGCTAGGATCATTCAGCTGACCTGGGAGGGGAACTGAAGCTGGTGGCCCCTGTGGCTGGGGGACACAGCTGGGATAGTTTACTAATTAGCCAACAGCTAGGGTAAGTTTACCTAAATTAGCCAAAGGACTAGTCCACACCATGTGACATCGTGCTCAGTATATAAGTGAGGAGGGTGATAAGAGGAGTCTCCTGCTCCTACTTGGGAGAAACTGGGCATCATATTTTGTTGTGAGCTATTGTACTATATTTGTTTTCCATTTCTATTTTGTTTTCTTCTGTATTTCTCTTGAATTTGTTTTTTGTTTCATTTCAACCTACAAGTTTTGATGCCTCTTCTTTACCAGTTCTCTTTTCTGTCGCGCTGGAGGGTGGGGGGGAGTGAGAGAGAAACCACATAGCTTGGTCCTAAGTGGGGCTGAAATATAAGTTATTCTGGCACCCAACATGGGGTATGAGGAATTTGGGATAAGGATATTAATTGGGAGCAGTAATGGGCAAAACAGGGACTGAACTTGATAAAAGACTAAAATCATTATGGGGAAATTATGTTCTAATTGTGATGGACAAGTGGTGAATGTGTGTAAATTGTCCACTTTTGTTCAGTGTTGTGAGGATATTATTTTGATTTTGGTGTGGGGAATTCTTTTTTGTTTGTGTGTTGATGTGTATGTATTTTAATTATAATTCTTAAATATGTAATTTGCAGAGGCAAGGGGTGGAATGTTCTGGTTTTATTTAGTGGGGGGAGGCTACGGTGGCAGCTTCTGTAAGAAGCTGCTAGAAGTTGTTTCCCTTTGTCCAGAAGACAACAAGCAGGACCTGAGGAAATGGCCACAAGTTGTACTTGAGGAGGTTTAGATTGGACGTGAGGAAAAACTTTTTCTCCCAAAGAGTGGTCAGGCACTGGAATGGCCTGCCCAGGGAGGTGGTGGAGTCGCTGTCCCTGGCAGTGTTCAAGAGGCGGCTTGATGAGGAGCTACAAGATATGGTTTAGTAGCTGTGGCAGCAATGGTTGTGGGAAGACGGTTGGACTAGATGACCTTATAGGTCCCATCCAAACATGTGATTCTATGAATTCTACGAACTGGGCCTTAGGCAGACTCACTGCTGGCCAGGGCTGAGCCAATTGGTAGAAGAATATTCCTTGAGAATGCCGCTACGATAATGTGTTTAAGAAGGAGAAAAAGAAATGTGAGGAAGCTGAAGCGGGCACAGAGAGAGAAAGGTGTGAGCCTTGTAGCCCTCACTCTCTGGCCTCCTGCCAGGCAGCCGTCTGGGCCTCACTCTGCCTGGCTGCAAGAAGTGGAGAGGAGATGAGATGTGAAGAGAACCTGACAGGCATCTGCCTGCCAATTGTAAAAATTTCTTGTGAGAGGAATGGCTGCAAATACCAAGGTCAGTGAAAGAGGGGGAAGAGTAATGCTGCTCCTGGCCAAGATTCCCCTGCAGCCTGTGAATGAAGACCATGGTGGAGCAGGTTGTCACCCTGCAGGCCATGGAGGCCCACAGAGGAGCAGAGATCCACCTGCAGCCAATGGAGGACCCCACGGTAGGGCAGGTGGATGCCTGAAGGAGGCTGTGGCTTGTGGAGGGCCCTCTGGGGCAGCTGTTCCAGAGGCACTGCACTCTGTGGAAAAATGACCCACACTGGAGCAGTTCATGAAGGACTGTAGCCCATGGGAGGGACCCCATGCTGGAACAGGGGAGGAATGTGAGGAGTTCTTCCCTTGACAATGAAGCAGCAGCATAACATGACAAGTGATGAACTGACCATAACTCCCATTCCCTGTTCCCCACTGTGCTGCTTGGGGTGAAGAAGGAGATAGAGATAATGTTAAGCCCGGGAAGAGGGAGAGGTAGAGGGAAGTTATCTTGTTCTCTTTCTCATTATCCTGCCTCGATTTTAATAAGAAATAAATAGTTTTCCCCAAGTCAAGTCTGTTTTGCCTGTAACATAACTTTAAGAATCTCTCCCTGTCCTTATCTTAAACCTTGAGCCTTCCTTCTGATATTATCTCTCCCTATTCTCTTGGAGGGTGCAGGAAGTGAGGGAGAGACTGTGTAGTCTGGTCCCAGGCAGGACTAAACTACAACATCAGTGGTCAAGAGCATAAGTAAGTTTAAGTACTGCAACTGGTATATACTTTTTAGGTTTGGTTTTTTTTTTTAATCTTCTCAGAAGAAGAACTTAAAAACAATCAGGAAGCCAGCAAAACTTTATTTGATTCTTGAGCTTGAAAGAATTGCTACAATCCAGTTTATTTTGCTTTCGTATCCTTTGGAGCAGCTTCAATGTCCTTTTGCCACTAAATCTTTTTTTATGTATTAGTACTCATATTGTGGGCTGAAAAACACAGTGAAAACTTGGCCTTACTCTCAGGATGCAGGATTGTCTTGTATTAATGGACTGGCCCTGAGATGGTGTAGGGCTTGATTGACTGTAGAATCTAAATGTAGTGTTTACATGGGGTTTTTTGGTAGGTTTTTTTTTATGCATTATTACGGCATGGCATAACTTATAAGCATGTTGGGTTTGGAAAATCCAGAGCAACAGTTCCCCTCAGGACTGGATTGTTACATGCAGTATAGAACTATTTTTTCATGAGAGGCTTAGCTACATGTAGAGATTTAACAATTCTCCCTTATTTTATGTGGACTTCTGGGTTTCACAGTGCCATATGTGAGATCACTGTTATATCATTATAACTAAATATATCATTAAATAATTGTTGGAGTGGTGGCAGTCACAGTCCATATTACAAGCATCCTATCACTCTGCATCCTGTGAAAGAAATCTAAGACTTGTCCCTTGTATCTGCAATTAAAACACAACATTGGTCTTGTTTCATGTAATATTTTTCAGTATTTTTGGAGAGCTTTAGATAAATGAGTACTATTTCTTTCTCCATACACACTAGGCAAAGACTATCTGATAAGAATCAGGAATGTAAAGGCAAAAAAAAAAACCAAAACCAAAAAAATACAACAGTGTATGAATACCTATATATATGATGTCTTTTAAATGGATTAAGAGAACAAAATCTGCTTAAGCTGGTCTCCTATCTTATCTATATATCATTGAAATAGTTGCTGACCTATGCAATAATCTTGTGAAATGCTACAGTATTTACATAACTACATGGAACTCATCTTTGTTAAAAAAATACATTCTTGGCAGTGTGCCTTTTGAATTACGTCAATTTCTAGGATTTCCTGTGGATGTTGAAACAAAAGAGAGGGGATACAACTGTTTCTGCCATTCTTTAGTACTTCTGTTCCATTAACTACGTAAAGAAGTTCTTCCTAGTGACATCAAAGTAATCAGACCTTCCCTTGCCGGGAAGACCAGATTCTTCATGAATTTTTACACAGAGTATGAGAGAAACTTTGCCAGAATACAATACTTGAAAAAATAAATTGTCACTGACATTAAAGGTGAATTGCAAGGCAGAAGGATATACCCAGAACGTTGGCTAGTTTTTATATTAATCTTTGATCTAACCGAAATACACATATATATTGTTTCTTTGAATTTAAAAATCTTCTGTCTATCCTTCACATCATTTCCTATTTACCAATTAATGTCAACATTTTTGGTAACATTATGAATTAGAAGAATTTCCTATAAAATTGAACCTACTTATTGGCAACTGAATTTAGTATATTTTGACCTGCTGGTCACATTTTTTATGACAAAACAGCGTAAACCCACAATTCTTATTGATTGCATCTACTTACACACATTACTCTCTTTTTGCTCTTAGCATTGTGTTCCTGAGGGGAAGAGGTCAGATTAAATTACTAATAAATTCAACTTTGTGGTACTGCTCATTCAGTGAGAATCTATACAGCTATTGCCAGCCTTTCTGCTGGTAATCCACCAGGACATTTAAAAACAAGGTATAGTTATTGCTCTTAACTTTTTTACATTAATAATTTAACAAGTCCAGAGTATGATGTATTCCTTAATTATTGACCTGTTTCAGAACTTTTACTTTAGTCAGTTAAGAGGTTTAATTTAAAACATTGAAGTATCTTAAGCTTTATGGAATTCATTTTAACTAACTAGAAACAGGAATACTGTTCTCATATAGGAAAACTTAATTGTGCAAAATTTGGCAGAATTGTTTTTCTAATCAGACTGCCCACTATTCAAACTGGAAATGTGGACATGTTAATTCAGCTCCCAGTCCAAGGCTTTGTGTTTATTTAGGACTCATTAACTTGGTGGCAGGCCCAGAAAGAAGCGTTCTGACTTTAGCCCATATAAAGGACCAAGTATCTGTGGCTACAGGGAGGCAGATTGTTCTTGATAGCTTGTGTATTTCTGTGCAACTCTACTGCACTATGTGTCTCGATCCACATTGAAACCAAATAGAAATCCTGTTGTGTGAAGCACCATACAACCATATCAAAATACATGGGGATAAGTAGATATGGCAGATTGTCCTGGTTTCAGCTGGGATGGACTTAATTTTCTTTTCAGTAGCTGATGTGTTTTGGATTTCGTATGTGAAGAATATTTATAAATACATTGATATTACAAGTTGTTGCTAGAGACACCAAGGTCTCTCTCCAGCTTTCCAGGTTTTGCTAATGTGCAGGTGCTGGGAGGGCTATAGCCAGAGTAGTTGACCCAAACTGGCCAAAGAGAGTATTCCATGCCATAAATGTCACACTTAGTACTTAAGTTGGGGTGGGCTGGTGAGCTGGGTCTCTTCTCTCACTGTTTGGAATAATTCCAGAATGGTTTACAGGTTTTTTTTTTTCCGTTTTGTGATTGCTGCTCTAGACAGATTGTACCAGTCATCAGGTTTCTGGGTGGTGAGAAATTGTTCATCATTCAGAGGTTTTTTTAAATTATTATTATTATTCCTACTTTTTACATTTTATTATTATCATCATTTTTATATATATAAAAGTATATTTTCCTTTGCTATCCTAATAAACTGTCTTTATCTCAGCCCATGCATGGTTTGCATTTTTTCCTGATTCTCTCCCCTATCCCCTGGGGAGAGGGAGACTGATTGAGCAGCTGTGTGGTACCCGGTTGCTGTCTGTAGTTAAACCACAACACAGATAAAGAGAGAAAGTAATACTGTTCAGTTTTAAAATGTGCACATTTTAAACTGAGAAAGATTAAGGGTCTCACATAAATGAAGCTGATACTCTGTATTAGTGCTAGTCCTTAACCTCTCTAGGAGTCACCAGAACTGGGACTGATGTGGGAAAACCCTCATAACCTGTAAACAGTTCCCCTGGCTCTGAATTTTGGCAGTCTTTGGCATCAGGACACAGTAAGTTCATCTTTTGCTTTCATAAGATAGTGCTCTATTTGCAGCAGAGGTGGCCACTGAATCCAGGTTGCCTCCATATATCATTAGGTGCACCATAGACAATGCCACACAGAACCTAGTGGCACCTATTCACAGGGCTGAAAGTTATGTGGATGAGAACCTGAACATGAGCTGATGATATGTGCTTGCAGCCCAGAAAACAAACTTCATCCTGGGCTGTATCAAATAAAGTGTGGCCAGCAGGTCGAGGGAGGTGATTCTTTCCCTCTACTCTGCTCTCATGAGACCCCACCTGCAGTACTGCTCTCAGTTCTGGGGCCCGCAACATAAGAAGGATGTGGGCTTGTTGGACTGAGTCTGGAGGACAGCCACAAAGAGGATCAGAGGGCTGGAGCACCTTTCCTGTGAGGACAGGCTGAGAGAGTTGAGGTTGTTCAGCCTGGAGAGTTGAAGGCTCTGGGGAATCCTTATAACAGTCTTCTGGTACCTAAAGGTCTTACAAGAAAGACAGAGAGAAACTCTTTAGGAGGGTCTGTTGTGATAGGAAGAGGGGTAATGCTTTTAAAATAGAAGGAGGGAGATTCAGACTAGATGTTAGGAAGAATTTTTTTTAAATGAGGGTAGTGGAACACTGGAACAGGTTGCCCAGAGCAGTGGTAGATGCTCCATCCCTAGAAACATCAAAGGCTAAGTTGGACAGGGCTCTGAGCAACCTGATCCCATTGAAGATGTTCCTGCTTCTTGCAAGGGAGTTGGACTAGATGACCTTTAAAGGTCCCTTTCAACACGAACTACTCTATGATTCTATGAGTCTATGATTTATTCAATAATATACGTTCAATTTCATTGACTTCTAGTTTTGAAGCTATTACATGTTTTATATGTTTAAAATCAGAGTGAAGATGAAGTTCATGGCTTTTTGAGGGATTTTCAGATCAGAGAAGAAATTTTTTTACAGGTAAATATCTTTGGTTTTGAGAAAGACTATTTTTTTTTAGGTTTTTTTCCCCATATCCACAGAGTACATTCATTGACAAATGTGCTTCTTTAGCATTGCTTAAAAATCTTGCAGTCTCAACAGGAAGGAATGGCAATGAAATTTTTTTCACAAAGAAATGGAGTGAAAAATATAAGCAATTTGTGAAGGTCACCTGTCATCTGTAATAACAGACTTATGGGCAACTCCACAAATCAGTATTAAAATTATACCCTAAATATCTTCAAAAAAGGAATAGCTAGTTCCTGCTTTCATCATAGGCTATTTTTCACTAGTAGACTAGAGAAGCACCTGCCACTTTGACTTCACTGGCATCTAGAATCTGTTACTTTCAGCAAAGTTTTCAGTACACCTAAGCCATTCAGGTATCTTTATCTCATATCAGACTGAAACGTGTAAGCTTCAGTCTGTCTTTGGAAAAAAAGTGTCTCTTGGTTTTCAGAGAGACATCTGAGGTCAAAGTTGTTTTTGTATTAGTAGATCAATAATAAAGATAATAATACAGTACCACTGAATTTTGCCATGCCTGATCTTGAAATACTAGACTATTGCTCAATACCAGTCAGAAATATTTCATCCCTTTGTGTTTGCTTCACTAATTTTTAACAATCCACAGTAGTATCTTCTTCAAATATAAATATAGGTTGGAAGCAAAAAAGGTAAATAAAAGTGGCACAATTATATAAACTCTATCAGATCAGATCAAAGTGAAAGTCTCCTTATGGACCTTAATGGGTATCATTTATACTGTTAGCTGAGCCCATTACAGAAAAGTATAATTACTTTTCTATTATTGTGTGACAAATGTTACAAGGCATATCAAAATTAGTTTCCAGTCCCAACAGAGAGTATTTGATTGCTAAGGTTTTTTTTTTAAAGAAACAACTTCTTTTTCTTAACAGTGAAGCAAAAATTAAAATAATTTTAAGGAACTGGAAGTGAAATGGCTTCATCATGTTGAAATATTACAATACTGTAAGAAAACTACAGTCAAGGTGAGTAAACAATTTAATCAGTGAAGAAACATTGAGGAGAATTTTGAAACAGTATGCATTTTATTCCTACAGTAATGACTTTCAACTCATATATAGAGATAGCCTTCCAAGCATCCGGTTGGAGATTTGGTTGTATTATATATGCATGACATATATTTGAAGAAGACAGAGAGGAAGATTGGCTCATCTAAATTTTTCTAAGAGCCATAGATGGTGGTGCAAAGGTTGTTTGGCCACACTCTATTAAAAGAGCATCAAAGACAGTGATCACTAGCCCAACCTTAAGGCTATTTGTTATTAGCTTGATTTATAGAGTCATAGAATCATAGAATGGTTTGGGTTGGAAAGGACCTGCAAAGGTCATCTAGTCCAACCCCCCTGCAAGAAGCAGGGCCATCTTCAACTAGATCAAGTGGCTCAGAGCCCTGTCCAACCTGGCCTTGAATGTTTCCAAGGATGGGGCCGCTACCACCTGTCTCGGAAACCTATTCCAGTGCTTCACCACCCTAATCATAAAAAATTTCTTCCTTATATCTAGTCTAAATCTACACTCTTTTAATATAAAACCATTACGCCTTGTCCTATCCACTACAGGCCCTGATAAAAAGTCTATTCCTGTCTTTCTTATAAGCCCTCTTTAAGTATTGAAGGACCCCAATAAAGGTTAGGTCCAGCATAGCACCTCTCCTCTTCAGCTCCTTCTCGTAGTTTAGCCCCAATGGGGACCAGATTACACAGTCTCTCCCTCACTCCCCCCATCCTCTGAAAAAATAGGGAAAGGCAATATAAGAAAAAAGGCTTGAGGTTTGAGATAAGGACAGGGAGAAAGCCTTAAAGTTACCATTATGGGCAAAACAGACTCGAGTAGGGGAAAACTATGCGTTTATTACAAAAATCAAAGCAGGACAATGAGACAGAGAACAAGATAACCTCCCCCCACCCCTCCCTCTTCCCAGCCTTAACATTATCTCTACCATCTTCCCCTCCGCCCGAGCCACACAGTGGGGAACAGGGAATGGGAGTTACAGTCAGTTCATCACGTCAGTTTACACCGCTGCTTGATCATCGGGAGAAGAACTCCTCACATTCCTCCCCTGCTCCAGCGTGGGGTCCCAGCCACAGGCTGCAGTCCTTTGTGAAACTGCTCCAGTGTGGGTCATTTCCTCCACAGGGTGCAGTCCCTCCAGAATGGCTGGGGTCCTCCATGGGCTGCAGGGGGACAATCTGCTTCACCATGGGCTGCACCACAGACTGCAGGGGAATTCTGGCCAGGAGTGACCTTACTCCTTCTCCTCCTTCTTCACTGACCTTGGCGTCTGCAGCTGTTCCTCTCAAAAAAAATTCTTCACAATCGGCAGGCAGACGCCTCTCAGGTTCTCTTCACATCTCCTCTCCACTTCTTGCAGCCAGACTGGGCAGAGTTGTGCCCAGACGGCTGCTCAGCAGGAGGCCAGAAGGTGAGGGCTGCAAGGCCCACAAGGCTCACGCCTTCCCCTCTCTGTCTCCAGTCAGCTTCTTCACATCTTCTTTTTCTTTTTTTTTTTCTGTTTTTCCCCTTCTTAAATACGTTATCGCAGAAGCGTTATCAGGGAATATTCTGCTACCAATTGGCTCGGCCTTGGCCAGCTGCGGGTCTGCCCTAGGCCCAGCCGAATCCACTGAACAAAGGGGAACAACTTCTAGCAGCTTCTTACAGAAGCTGCCACCGTAGCCTCTCCTCTCTAAATAAAACCAGAACACTGCTCTATCACTTGAAGAAGTAAGTTAACATCCATGCATTCCAGGAACCCCCTGGGTTGCTTATGTTCTGCTCTGTTGTCCCTCAAAAAGATGTCAGAGTGGTTGAAGTTCTCCATGAGGACCAGGGCTTGTGACCATGAGGCTGCTCTTACCTGTCTATAGAAAACTTCACCCCTGGGGTCTTCCTGATTGGGTAACTTGTAGCAGACCCCTACTATAATGTCACCTGTCCCTGCCTTCCCTTTAATCCCAGCCCGTAAGCTCTTGATTGGCACCTCATCCATTCCCAAGTGGAGCTGCCTGCACTCCAGCTGATTATTAACATAGAGGGCAACACCCGCTCCTCATATCTCCTGACTATCCTTCCTAAAGAGTCCATATCTTTCCATTCCAACACTGCAGTCATAGAAGCCATCCCACTGTGTTTCTGTGATGCCAATAAGATCATAGCCTTGCAGGTGTGTGCACATCTCTAACTTGTCTTGTTTGTCCCCCATGCTACATGCTTTAGCATAGAGGCTTTTACGTTGGGCCCTCAATTAACATGACTTGCTGGCTGGAGCCGCTGAAATTCCTTTGAGCTGCTCTTCAGGTGCTCTCCTGCTGGCCTGTGATCCTCCCCTAGGCACTGGGTATCTTTTGGTGGCATTGGCATCAAACTGACATTAGTGGGATGGACTGAGGTTCCCCCCTGCCCCCGCCAATCAATGTTAGTTTAATGTTCTCTTCATCTGCTTGGCAAGCCTATGACCAAAGATGCTCTTCCCCTTCTCTGTCAGGTAGGCCCTATCAGCCTCCAGTAGACCAGGTTGCTCAAATCGAGTCTCACGTTCTAGGTAACTGAACCCCTAGCTGTGGCACTAGTCCTGTAGCCATTTGTTGATTTGCCAGATTCGACTGGCCCTTTCAGTCCCCTTCCCTTTGACTGGGAGGATTGATGAAAAGACCACCTGTGCCCCAGACTCCTTAACCATTGCTCCCAGGGCTCTGTAATCCTTCTTGATAATCCTCAGGCTGCTCCTCGCTGTATCACTGTTGCCCACGTGAAACAGCAGCAGTGGACAGTAGCCAGTGGGCTGTACAAGCTTTGGTAGTCTCTTGGTGACATCCCTGATACGAGCTCCAGGTAAGCAGCACATCTCTCTAGAGAGTGCATTGGGTCAGCAAATGGATGCCTCCGTACTCCTCAAAAGAGTCATCCACTACTATCACCCACCACCTTTTCTTGGTTGCTCTTGTATATATGGGGAGCAGGTCAGGCTGCCTTGCTAGGCTCCAGTGTCTCTCCTGATATGCTGGGTCTTTCCTCTTCAGTCTGCAGAGCAGCAAAGTAGTTCTGCAGGGGCACCTCAGGTTTCAGAGGAAGTCTCTCCTCCTGCTGTCTGTTGCCTTTGCAAGCTTCCATTCTTCTGTATCGTTGCCTCCCCTACCTTTTGTTTGTGTCAGTGGGAGAGGTTTTGGCTGTGTGGCCATGGGCTGTGTGTCCACTGCAGACTGTGCTCGGAACCAAATATCCAACTCCTTCTCAGCCTCCCTGATGCTATGTAGCCTCCTCACCACCTCCTACACTCAACCACCTGGTGCAAGCGGTCCTCCACCTGGGCACACCTTCTGCAGGCAGGGCTACCCCCTGTCTCTGCCGCAGCAGAAAGGCCTAAACGCTTACTGCAGTCTAAGGTCTGCACTTTGAACAAATGTATTTTGTTCTTTTTTTTTTAAACAGTAGAAAAAGGCACGAGACATGCCTTCTTGGGAAAGTTGAGAAACAGACTAAAACCAACAATATTACTGAAACAGGATGCCTGTGTGTAGAACAATTTCAGGCTTGGCATCTCATTAATTTAATTGTGCTTACAAAAAATAGCATTTAATAATTGTGGTTTTGTTCAGTTATTGCAAAAATTATGTGGATTCTCTAGTTGTGCCAGAAAAGCATCTGTAAATTGCAGCCTTGAATAAATTTCATTGAGTAGCTTGTCCTTTTCTACTATCGTAGGATTATAGACTCATAGAATCATAGGGACCTTTAAAGGTCATCTAGTCCAACACCTCTGCAAGGAGTAGGGACATCTCCAACTAGATCAGGTTGCTCAGAGCCCTGTCCAACCTGGCCTTGAATGCTTCCAGAGATGGGGCATCTACCACCTCTCTGGGGAACCTGTTGCAGTGTTCCACCACCCTCATTGTAAAAAATATATTCCTTATATCAAATCTAAATCTACCTCCCTTTCTTTTAAAACCTTGACCCCTTGTCCTACGACAACAGGCCCTGTTGAAGAGTTTCTCCCCGTCTTTCTCATAAGCCCCCTTTAGGTATTGGAAGGCCACTATAAGGTCTCCCCAGAGCCTTCTCTTCTCCAGGCTGAACAGCCCCAATTCTCTCAGCCTGTCCTCATAGGAGAGGTCCTCC
The DNA here is from genome assembly GCA_011801015.1 of Ardeotis arabs. Taxonomy (NCBI): domain Eukaryota; kingdom Metazoa; phylum Chordata; class Aves; order Otidiformes; family Otididae; genus Ardeotis; species Ardeotis arabs. The sequence goes on along the minus strand of JAAGAY010131298.1, from coordinate 11,975 downwards.
AGCCTTCTGATCATCTTTGTGGCCCTCCTCTGGACCCTCTCCAACTGGTCCATCTCCTTCTTATGTTGCGGGCTCCAGAGCTGGACCCAGTACTCCAGCTGGAGTCTGATAAGAGCAGAGTGGAGGGGAAGAATCACCTCCCTTGACCTGCTAGCCATGCTCCTTTACATGAAATACAGGATACACAATGCTTTCTCGGCTGCAAATGCACATTGTCAGCTCACATCCAACTTTTCATCCACCAGTACCCCTGAATCCTTCTCCTCAGGGCTGCTCTCCATCCATTCTCCACCTAGCCTGTATTTGTGCCTGGGATTGCCCCAACCCATGTGCAGGACCTTGCACTTGGCCTTGTTGAACCTCGTGATGTTCACATGAGCCCATTTCTTGAGCTTGTCCCAGTCCCTCCTAATGGCATCCCATTCCCCAGGCATGTCAACTACACCACTCAGCCTAGTGTCATCAAATGTTGTAATTACAATGGACAAAAACATTTTCCTTTTAAAGGCTGGAAGATACAGTGGCTAGAGCCAAGCGTTTGACCTTTATTCAGGATGTCTCCAAGAGACCTCTGGCTGAACTAGATCAGATGATAAGAAAAAGCCAGAATAAAAGAAAAAAAAAAGTCATAGCAAATTCAAGAACTCATTTTTTAAGAACAAAATTATCTATATAACTTGCAGGGAAAATACACAGTCATTAACACACACATAGACAAATCAACATGTCCGGGATATTTAAGACAACATGAGCCATATCTCACAAGTACACTAATGAGGCAGAAGAGCTGGGAGAAAAATGTTGTTGTGGGCCATGAGTGTAACACTATAGCAGAACTTAAATGACACCTGACTTTTACTAATTATAATTTAGCAGAAACAGACAAAAACAATCCAAGTCTTAACAAAATAACGGACGATGTAAGTAGAAGCAAAAGTTCAGAACATATTGATATGGAAGTAAAAGATATAACAAAAATGTTTGTATGGCTGTGAGCATTAGGAAATTTTGAAGTCTCATTGAGTATGTCCAGCTAATTTTAGTTCTAGTATCATTAATAATAATAATAACAACAACAACAACAACAATAATAATAATAAAACAACTCACTGATGTCTTTTAATCTTTGTAACTGGAAAACATTATTAATTTCATTGAAGTACTATGCTTTACACTTTCTTCCCAGTAACATCTCCTTTGTTAGCCCCTGTGACAATGGAGAACTCTCCATAAAAAACAAACCCCCAGGTCCCAAATGCTTACTTTATTCCAGGGCAGAGTGGCCTTGGAAGGCTTTAGAAAAAGAATTATTCATGGAGAACAGAACTGTAATTTCTTCTTGTGATAAATCTGTTCATGATTTATCTAAAATTTCATGTTAAAATCTTTGTAAGTTTGTAGCTGTGTGATTCTGTGATCTTTGAAACAATGAGATTGATATTAAATATATAGTCTTAGTTTATCTGCATTATCTTATCATTTTTGCAGCACTTGTGAGAAGTGATGCCAGACCTTTCTGTAAAATGACAAAAGTAATTGACAAAAATGTCACATCATAAGAACATTCTAAATTCTTACAAAGTCTAGTAAATTAAAGATGGATTTGAAAATCTTTGCTAAGTGTTGAAAAAGAGATTTGGGATTTGGACAGTCATTTCTCTTTAACTAGCTAATTTCCAATAACTTTCTCCTGACTCTCAAAAAATGAGATTGTATGGAGTCCCCTAAGTGGCTCAGACGTGCACAACTTAAAAAGCAACATATGAAGTTGCTTCCACAACAGTTACTTGGGAAGACAAATGCCATAGCTCTGAATGTCCTCCTCTTCTTTTTTCTTTCCTCAGTCTTATTGCTAAGCAGGACATCACATAGTCTGGGATATCCTTTTGGTCAGTTGAGGTCAGTTGTCCTGGCTGTGTCCCCTCCTAGCTTTTTCCGCACCCCTAGCTTACTCACTGGTGGGGTGATGGAAGAGGAAAAAAAAGCCTTAAAGCTGTGTAAACATTGCTATTTTCATATTTATGAAATGTTTTCTGATATATTGAAGTTTGACGCAGAAAACATGCAAGCAAATACAAAATGTATAAACCGTTTTTTTAAAACTTTCAAAATTTAAATAATATTTTTGAGAATTTTTCATTTGTTTGAACACTACACCAACCTCTATCCTTGTAGGAAATTAGTCTTTCAAGAAGCATCCATTGTCTGTGAATGTCTCTAAATAACAAACACCTTAAACTGTGCATATAAGTCTAGTTCATGAAAAATAAAATATTTTCATTGGCTTGGCATACTCCTGACCTCCATCTCCAGGAGAAATAAATCAATTTTTTTTTGTCACATACTCTTCCACTTCTAGCACATTCTAACTTGAAGAATAATACATTAATTTCTACATTTTCACTTATTTCTTCCACCAAATCCTTTTTCATTTGCAGACCATCTCCTTTAAGTTTGTTCTAGCATCAGTACAGGAATTAGAACCTCAGCCATCATGTTGCTCTTTTGTAATACAGAATTCAAGCCATATAAATCTGGTTATTCTTAAAGTCAGTGAGAATCTTAGATCCCACTTGTTTATTCTGCTATTTGCAAATTATTATTCTGAAACATACCCTGAGCATCTGATTTAACTCTGAGTCTTGATATTGGGGATCTAGAGAATCCCTAGAAGCACAACTTGGTAATGATTATACCTAACATCAAAGCAATACACAAAAGCCTTCTGGTGATCCCTTGTGACATAACCCGACACTGAAGCCAGGTCTGCACTTCAGGAACTTCAGTAATCACAAGAAAACTATAAATACCATTTTATTCTTGCTCTACCTTATTACCAAGTATATAACATACAAGTTGAATAGACATTGATACTCCTGTTGTTAAATAAAATTACAGGCAGTGTCCAGTATAACATAGCTGATGGAGGGTGTATGTTTGAACATCAAATGTGTTTCAGTGTGGAGGAAGACCCAATTTTTGTAATTTTTTACCTGAAAAAAAAAGGGTTCTAAATTCAGTGTAAATCTGGTATAAGTGAAATGAGAATGAAAGTATTGATAGCATTACTATTTCTTAAAAGAAATTAACATAATTCATTTAAATTAGTTATTAGTTTTAAGTGAAAGTTACTAGTTATTATTATTGTAGCCTGAATTTAATTTTTTTGCACTACAGTATGTATTATATGCTAAACAGGTCATTAAAGTAGAGGTTGTAAAACAGGTAGAAATAGCTTAACCTAAGAGTCACGTTGCACCTGTACTGGAAGTCCTCACTCAGAAACAAGATTTTCCTGGAAAAGACAGTTCCACTTAGCTTCTCCAACATATTTATATGAATTTTGATTGAGAGATTTTTCTTGCTCACTGGAACAGCTTTTTGAATACAGCTTTTTTTTGTTGTTGTGATGTACAAATCTCATATTTGGATTTTCTTAGGTCTATGCAGTCATATTAGAAGAATAATTTATACTATTTGTTAGATTTCAAAGACAGGAACGAAACTGCACCTTTGGTGGAAAAAAAAAACCCTATATTTTTTTCAAACATGTATCTATTTATTGACAATGGTTTGACTTCCAGTAGTTCAGGTAAAGATGGACACAGAATACAGACAAAATATAAGTCGTGGAGGGGCTTGGGATTTTTTAAATTCCATTCTTTCTATCACTGCTTGTTGTACGCTCACATAAAATGCATAGTCTTTCCTGATGCATAAGCACATAAAAATGAGGAAAAAATGTTAAAATATTAGATTATTATTTTTATGTAGCTCATGTAAAAATATGATTAATTCAGAAAGGCTGATGTCTTAAAATACAAACTCATAATAAATATTGTCTAAGCTTTTCTAACTTTCTCAACGGGCTTAAGAAGTGTTTCTCTCTTCATATGCATGAACTTAATATTTTATCAACCCTTTTCCTTTTCTTTTTTTTTTTATATGAAATCTGACCATTGTTTTCTAATTAAATATTATTCATTTATTTTAATTATGAGTGATAGTTTTATTATGCACTGTAAGGATTATTGCAGTAAATCCCCTGAACTCAAATGTGTTCACTGTAATGATACCTTTATGGAAAAGAAAGGCCACCTGCTTGATGAAAATGGTAGGTATTCCCTTCAGGTCATTAAAATAATTACTAACTTGACTGCCTGTTTTCACATCCTCTTTATAAATGTAAACCTATGAAAAGTCATTCACTGGCAATACATGGTTTAGTTAACAGCTACTTTAGGTAGGAATAAAAAGAGAAAAGGAATATCCAATTTTTAGAGAAAGTGTCAACACATTGAGTCCTTTTCACTCCTCTACAACTTCCGTGGGTTGAGTTAAGGGGCTCAATGGGATGAGTCGTAGATCAAGTCCACCGTTCATGAGAAGGCAGAAGCTTGGGCTGCCCTCCTTCCAGGCAGAGCTATTTTTCAGCAGAGGCTGTCCCTGCCTGAGCCACGTTTCAACTGCTCAGCAGGCATGTCTATGTCCAGGCTTATACCATCTCAATCCTGACCCAACCTGGACCCATGCACATGGCTTGCCAGTTTGGCCCTGACCTTGCCCCAGTGGACTTAACAGGCTATGACTTTGCCGGGACTTGCCCTGGCCGTTGTGTCTGGGCCTGATCCTGACACTGACTTGCTGTGTCAGTGCCCTGGCTTTTTGTCAGATGAAGACATCACTCTGCCTGCCTTGCACTCACCCTCAGCTCCTGGCTCCCCACAGGGAGCAGCTAGATTTTGATCCTCCCTAGGAGTGGGTTAAGAAAAGAAAACTAGCAGTGTAATGCAGAGCAGCCCAGTATATTATCACTGATAGTAATCAGAAAGCAGATACTGAAGGAAAGCTAAGCTTTCCATGGTAGAGTTTATAGCAATGAATAATTTAAGGATTTTTTAAACTGGAGGATTCATGATGACAGCAATGCTTGGATATCTCAATAGGATGAACGTGACTATATTGTTGAGTTTTTTTGTCAAAGTACTTTAAGCTTCCATACAGGCCTTTTGCAGTGCATTCCACAGTCTTTTTTCACTATCTGTGGAAAAGCAAGGCTTGTTTGTTCTCAAGTTGCTCCTAGACAGTGTCAATGAAGATCTTCTGATTATCTTTACCTAAAAGAAAGCACAGCCTATTTTTCACTCATTTTATCTAAGATCTGTTTGCTTAGGAGATTTTTTTTTTCAACATTCTTCAGGCTTACAAGTATGCATAAAATATATATTATATACATTTTTATTTTCATTTCAGATCATTTAAAAAATCCTATATCATTCATCTTCAGCAGTCCCCACAGAAGAATTAAAATATGACAAATAAAAGCAACAGTGAGAACAGGCAAAACAGGCCACCAAGGTTACACTAGTTATTTGCCTATATTTTTTTACAATTTTGTCTCTAGTTTCATCAGACTGTTATGAAGCATGCAGAAATGATAAGTACCTAAAATCTAATTAGGGCTTGCTTGCAAGAGTTGCTAACTAATGATGGAGGGAAAAGGTCTGAAAACCCTGAAAGGGGGAAAAAATTCCCTCTGAAGTCTTACCAAATTCTTTTTCTCATGTTTTAATGTAACTTTAAAATGACATACTTAAAAATACCTCTTTTTTTAAAGAAAAAAAATTGATTTCCAAATAAAGCCCCGTATAGTTCTGTATTGTTTAATATATGATTTACTCTGATGCCCTCAGTAGATATTTCTGATCCTGTGATGTTTGAGGGTGAAGGGATACCTTAAACAAAACTTTTTCTTAATTTTTCAAAATGTGGAAATAGATGTGTCAGAAATAAGTAAGTAGAGTGATAAATGAATGTGCTAGAAGTAATTAATATTAAGCATCTCCTTAAAGATGTGTTTGCCTGAGCATGGTTGTCAACTAAATTCAGTGTTATCCATTTTACATATTGGAAGATAAACAGATAAATAAACAAAGAATTCCACTCAATTCCAGATTATCTTGTTGCATTATTTAAATACATATTACATCAAGATGATGTACCTAATTTTATCAGAATTTGATTAGATAACAAAGACCTTAACATCTATAAATTTCAAGAATGGACTAGATACATAAACACTGGTAGTATAATACTGCCTGACAGTATTATTCTGTAGTAGAGAAAGGGTTGGAGCAACTCACTTCTGTTTCGCTTCCCCTATCACCATCCCAAATTTTCACCTCTGCTGAATACGTGTGCACAACACACACAGCATATGAGCCGTTCATCTTGTTCATAAAATAATTTACTACTGAGCAAATAATTTTGTTACTGTTCTCAAGTACCTTTCCAGTCTAGCAAGAAAGGCTTCTACTTTCTGTTTTCAGTCCCAAGCAGTGTCTGAAATGGCAGCTACCTTACAGGAGCTAGTACACAATGCATTAGGGATCTGGATTTGTTGCACTTGGGATGGTTACCACTGCTATATCACATCCTCACACTGGATGGTTGCAATATGTTCCATGTGAAAAGTACTTCTTTAAGGCAGTAAGGGATAACTTGGCTTTTCTAACCTGGTGCATTGAAATTACCTCTCACCATTCCAGCACAAACAGGTATATTCTAACTATTTTTTGGAACTAGCTTAGCTTTCTTATAAGAACAAAGACTATTGGGGATCTCAATGCAAGACTTAAAATAACTTTAATTTTCCCACAAAGTTAAATGGAATTTTACATTAGAATTTTTTTCCAGGGTCTGTTAACTTGCATAATCAGTACTCCATCTACTAGGTCTGTAGTGGAGGGTTTGTATTCCAGCCTACTACTGAAGTTAATTGGTGTCATTTTTATATCCACAAACATGTTAGTGAGGGAAAAAAAAAATAAGATTCAACTAGTTACTGAGCTACTCCACATACAGACCTACTTATGGTTTTGAATAGGAACAGGACAAATCTCAAATACAGTGATACTAAAGGGAGCTGCTATGAAACTTCCCTTCACTACTAAATTAGGCAATACAGCATAGATGAGCATGGAGTTTTTTGTGTTGATTTTATAATATTTTTTTTATGAAATAACATAAGGCATACATGAAAGAAATAGATTCACTAGCTACAGATTCAGTAGCAGCAGCAGCACTCTGACATGAGCATCTCTGGTTTAACTTGATAGGCCTTTGAGTGGATGCTTTCTTTCTAGTACCTTCCTAGATTTTCTCCTGTGTACAAAGTTCAAAGCTATCTTTTAAAAACTTGAGGAAGGTAAAGTTTGTGGTTTTTCTAGGAAGGAGAAATTGAATCATAATATATTTTTCTCACCACTTTTACAGGTGGTATATTTAGCTTTTCCTTGTTAATATGAGATTTAAAAAGATTCTATTGTGTCTGAGAAAAATCTCCAAGATTCTCCAATGCTGTATTATTTCTCTTTAAATAAAATCCAGTTTTATCCTTGCTTTGAAGTTGTACATAGTTGCTGAACAAAAAGTACTTAAAACTTTGTAAACACAGCAGATCTCCTAAGCCCTTGGTGTTTAATGGGGATGATGAAACACTTTCTTACTTCTTGGCAGTGACAGTTCTATGTCTTTTTCAAGTAGAACCAACAAGCCAGCATGGCATATTTTCATCTTCAAGTCACAACACTTACCAGAAACAAGCAACAAGACCCTCAAATTACATTTACACTGAAGCAGTAAGACAAGTGTAATCTAACTATCAAAGGAATGGTACACTCAAGTGCTCCAAATCCTGCAAACTCAGCCCAGGTATAATTTGTGTTGACTGGATTTAAATGGAAGAACAGTGACAAAAAGAGAAATAGACATTACCTACAACTTTAAATACACCTAACATTAGACAATTTTCTACCAGCTGTAACATAGATTTTGCTACCATAATGGGAATACCTGAAGTGTAAATAAATGATTACATTTTTTCATACAGCTTAAAGAGTTTTGTATTTGTATGACAAAATGCATCTATATGCTATGTGCATATGCAGCATGTATAGGTGAGAATTAACGTATAACTTTCGTGGAAATGTCTCAGGAATTTGGTAGAACCCTTTCCAGTGTTTATTTTCAGTCAGTCATGTTTCCTTTCTTTAGCTCTCTGACACGGAGAAAATAGGTGCAGAACTCTCAAGCACCTTAATTTTCAAATATTATAATGTTTCTCTTAAATCCTTTCATTTTTTTCTTTAGTTCTCTACAATGAAGATTTTGAAGATTTATATTTCCATGAATGTGGTCACAGAGAAGGCAGTTTAAAGATAAGAAAATACTCTTTAAAAAAAAAAAAGTGTGTTTAAATATATTAAAACATGGAGATAATTTTTGCTAAGGTATAGCTGATGTTTTTACAAAGTTTATTCCTAATTTTGCACCAGTATAACTTCAGGATACTAGTACAGGAATATAAATGGCAAATTTTATTATTGTTAATACTAAAATTGATGTAATCTTTTAAAAAGTATTATCTGCAAAGTAGCTCTATTCTTGTGTCATGATGGGTGAGGATAGCATCAATAACCTAAAATAAAATTATAATCTACTGTTTTCAATTATTAACCCATAATACATAGTCCAAATAAAATGAAGTTAATGAGCAGGAAGTTCTGCACTTCATGAAGAAGACCAGGAGATTTGGCCTACTGTATCTTTTTGTATGATCAGATGGTTTGCTTTTCTTACAGATGATATAATCAGGAAATTCTATATGCTTATAAGGCAAAACAGAAAAAAAAAAAATAGTAGCTAAGGATGGAGTATGTAATTACACAGTTTGAACTCCTAAACCAGGGTTAGGACAAACATGCTTGCAGATTCTCCCATAAGGAGAAATACAGATAGGGTTGCTTGCAGATCCTCTCATAAGAAGATATACTACCTCCCTTCCTCTTTCCTGAAACTCCTGGACAACTACATGAAATTTGGAGTCCCCATGAACCCTGCTACTTACACAGCTCTGTCATCACTTTTATTACTGTTTTAAGAACTTGCTGCCAGCGCTCAGCAGAAGCCGTATGGCCCAAAGGAGAATGAAGGGACTGCAGGCTGAGTCCATGCCCTGGAATAAGGAGCAGGGATGTAGTCAGAAAGAAGGCCTGCTTTCTGCTTAAGTAAGCACCCTGACAGGTAGCTGTTAAAAAACTGCCCCCCCAAAAAAATGGTTTTGTAAAAATTATTGACATTATTGAAGGCCAAATTTTTATAACAGTAGCACCATTTCCTAAATTTTAAATAAATTATTGTGGATGACTTAATTAGTAACATCCAGTACAACATTCAGTAGAGAAGATAATTACTTGATTGTCAAATGGAATAAAAACAGTTTTCCCTGCAGTAAAATCTCTACCACTGTAATTAGGTTATGTCATACTTTACCCTGAAGGGAATATGAAAAACACAAGACCAGCCAGTTCCATCCACTATATTTTTCTATTTATAGCCTTGTGCTAAATTGCTGCCTTCATGATGCAGCAAAGACATCAATAATGGAATAACAGCTCTTCTGTTGCTCAATTAACTTTGCTACATGGATATTAATGTAAATATGGATCTTGTAAAAGAATTTTGTTGACTAATCATTTGTAGTATAATAAAAATTATACGAATGAAGAGTTCTAAAAGAGAAAATAACACAGGAGAAATACATACAAGCAGGACAAAAAAAAAGTAGCAACAAAAATATCTGCATAGGATGTACATATACTGAGATATTGAGTGAATTGAGTATTTCCTCTTTTTTCTTCTTCTTCTTTTGTGTGTCTCCTTAGTTCACTATGCAGCACAAAAAAAATACCTTAAGAACAACAGTACTTGATTATAGTTGGATGTGATATGAAGAATTCTCTAACACTCATGAGTCCATTTTACAAAAAAGAGATAGAAAACTATTTGTTTAGATCTTAGCACTTGTTTGTTTGTTTTCATTTTTATAGATAAAAATAAGATATTCTGAATACTGTTGAGTTTTCCACGTATGTTAGATAAATATGAAACTAGATGCTTTTATACCTAATGTAAAATCATGCTGTGTTTCTTTTGTCTAGAAAACCAGATTATATTGCTAAGTGAATCACTTAATGGAGAAAATAGTACCAGAAGAAAATGGCTTTTCAAAGTCTTCAGTGAGTTAGGCGAATCTTAGATACTTGACATAAATAAAATGAGAAACAGCAGTAGCTTCATGTTCTCTCTGAACTAAAGGTAATAGTTAGGGAGGCTTCTGCTTCAAGATTTAAGCTTTCTTTTCTTAAGAAAATGAGATTACTTTGTAAAAGCAATTATAAAAAAGCATAGACAAAAGGCATAGGAGAGAAAAAAGTGAAAAGGGACTTTAGTTAGATTTCTGTTCTGTTTTCTTTTTTCTTAAAATATTCTGTAAGTAACACAAAAACAAGCTCTCTCCAGTCTCAGATGGCTCCAATATCAAGCTGAGAATGGATTAACAGGGATTGGGATTTTTTATTCTACCAGTAGGCCATGTATGGAGGCCCTTTGATCTGATAGATAATGGTCTCTAAATGATTTATTTGTTTAAGGTTATATATTAAATGACACATCATGATCTTTGGAAAAACAGGAAAACTCATAATGCATGTGATTGGCTGAGAAGCTGTTTCATGTAACTGACAAGGTCATTTAAGAGAGATGAAGTAATGTCAATGACAGCTAGAAATGCAGTATAAGGTCTTCTTTCAGAATTACACCAAGCAATCTGTTTTTCTATATATTTATATTGGATAACTGGAAAGGGTTAAGAGGGAAGACATCATCCTCATCCTCATTGCTTTCCGAAACAGAGGCTAAATTTGTGGTATAATAGTGCAAAAAGGAAATTGAATTTCTGATTAAAGGACTCAGCAACCTCTGTGTGCTGAAATTGAGTGTCACACTATTATTACTACTTACATTTCTCTCACTATTGCCTTGCTTCTCAATTCTCTTCCTGTTGAAAAGCCTGTCCTTGCATGAGTGTCAAGTCTATCGAGCGAGGAGTTTTCTGTAGCCTTATATTCCACTTTAAAGAATAGTTTATTTCATATAAATGTCACCTTTCTAAATATCTAAAATCTGTTTAGCAACTAATTATTTTTTTTTTCAATTAAGCAAAGGAGACACAGGTAATTATCTCTTCTTAATTATCTATAAAAGTAGGAATTTATTACTAGATACCTCTATACTGAAACAAAGAGACTATTTAACTCTGTGCGGAGCAGAGTACTGTGTAGTACAAAGTAGAAACTACTGTGTTGGACAGTTCAGTCACAGCTCAGGAAAGCAGAGGGGAAATTCCCTTCTATATTTGGTTGGGACAACATGATTGATGTCATCTTTTTGTTAAAGAGCTCCAAGGAATTCTTCCTTGTCATGGATAAGCAAAAAGTCAGTTTTATATGCTGTTCAAGAGCTCAACCTCTTTGCTATCACAATGCCCTGTAAAACCTGAGTTCAATTCTGACACAGAGGAATGTCAACAGAAATGTTCTTTGACTTTTTGCTGAAAGCTTAGTATTTGAAGTCATAGAATCATAGAATGATAGAATGGTTTGTGTTGAAAGTGACATTAAAGATGATCTAGTTCCAACTTTCCTGCTCTGGGAGGAAACACTTTCCACTAGACCAGGTTGCTTAAAGTCCCATCCAATCTGGCCATTCACACTTCCCGGCACGGCGCATACAGTTTCTCTGGGCAACATGGAGAGCAAGGAGGTGGTTGGTGACAGCCAACACGGCTTCACCAAGGGCAGATCATGCCTGACCAACTTGGTGGCCTTTTATGAAGGGGTGACAGCATCGGTGGACAACGGACGAGCAACAGATGTCATCTACCTGGACTTGTGCAAAGCTTTTGACACTGTCCCGCACGACATCCTTCTCTCTAAACTAGAGAGGCATGGGTTTGATGGACGGACCACTCGGTGGATAAGGAGTTGGCTGGATGGCCGCACTCAGAGAGTGGTGGTCAACGGCTCGATGTCCAAGTGGAGACCAGTCACGAGTGGCGTCCCTCAGGGGTCCGT
>JAAGAY010131297.1:0-49883 GCA_011801015.1 Ardeotis arabs | reverse complement strand
CCCCCCCCCCCCCCCCAAAAAAAAAAAAAAAAAGAGCCCAAACCGCAAGCCTGTTCCATTCATTAGTTACTTCAGAGATCTTTTTGCAGAGGTAAATTGTTCACTTTGAAACCACATTAATCAAGATTAAATTAAGGTAGATGCTACAAGGGATCCCACTGGACAAGCTTTGTGCTGTACGTTACCACTGATGGCCTTCAACTGCTCCATCCCTTGTACTGGAGCAGAGGATGGAGCTCACCTTGTAGAGATAGTAATTAGTGGCTTAAGCAGGAGGTCCTGTTCTGCTCATGAGCATGGTTCTCTGGGAGCTCAGCTTGGCATCTGGCATTTTAGGATAGAAGTTAATGAAATAAAGCCCAGTGCTCCTGCTGTTTTGAATAAGGCCCTGACTGCGCAGGGAAAGACTTGCCCTGACTGCGCAGGGAAAGACTTGAGGCTTTTAGCCACTGTCAGAGAGTTTGATGAACTGGGTTTGCTTCCTCTCTTACAGGGACCTCCAGGACCTCCAGGCACTGCTGGACCCCCTGGACCACCTGGAGCACCAGTAAGAAAACAGGCTTGCGTTTTTTTGTTGTTGTTGTTTTATAGGAAGGAGAGGAAAACATAGCTGGGGAGATCATGGATTTTGGTGGGAACTGAGTCAGGGCCTCTGACAATGTATGTTTTCTCTTGTATTTTCTCACTGGAAAGCCACAGCTGGTCCTAGAAAACAGTTTCTCTGTGCTGAGTGTTGGGACCACGTCGGTGCTACCTGGGGATAAGTCAATGTCTGCAGCACCCCCCATGGCAGAGACCTGACTGCGGTGGAAGGGAAAATTGCATTTAAATTGAAAACAGCAACCACCATTGAGGTAGCTGCAAAGGACAGAAATACTGATATTTTTGTTGTTCTTCTTCTGGTTTCATTTTTCAGGGACTGCCAGGAGAAATTGGAGTTTCTGGTAAAACTGGACCACCGGGACCAGCTGTAAGTGTTGAGGAACTACTTCTCTTGCCTCTATACTCTCAAAGACTTCAGATACTTTAAGTCTCAAGTCTTTGCTTCATTTCCTACAGCTTGTCTGCACACAAGGTTTTAATGTGGGCTCCAACATTGTTGCCTTTAATGCAGATGTTAGCCTCTGATGCCTCTGTGAATAAGAATTTTGCCAGATGCAGTCTACTGTTCCTACACACTAGGACCATGATGTTTTCTTTGTATAATACCTTTCAGAATTCATTTTGCATTTGTCAAGATATTGTTCTTCCAAACATGGAGTTTCCTGAATCAGACTAAAGAGCTCACAATTAAAATCTCAGGTCTAGCAGAGCATGGCAATTCCCATTGGCTGTTAAGTCAAAAAAGGTGAATTATGAAATACTTAATATGAAAAAGTGCCACCTACAGCCTGCGGTGTTTGGCAATTGACTGACACTGAGAAAGGGCACAAAACTTTTTCTCACCATTTTAAAGGCATTACAGGAAGTAATTTTAATTCTTATCTTGCTGAAAAATTCTGTCACTGTGTTGTATAATTTAATTTCAGGAGTCTATATATTGTATGAGAAATTACCAATATTTAAAAGCAGAAATAGACTTTAAAAATTCTTTAGAGCTACAGATAATAGAGACTTATAGAGAATGATAAGTAAAAATGTGATGTTTAGTTACTTAAGAATCCACAGTGCATAAAAGCGCTATACTGTGTTTTCCCTGTAACAACACTGACATCCAGTGGTCATTCACCAAAACGGGGATACCGGCAAAAGGGCCCAGCAGATAACATACGTTATGAGAAGAATAGAATAATAGAATAGAATCATGGAATGGTTTGGGTTGAAAGGGACCTTTAAAGGTCACCTAGTCCAACCCCTCTGCAAGGAGCAGGGACACCTCCAACCCAGTCAGGTTGCTCAGAGCCTCATCCAACCTGGCCTTGAATATTTCCAGGGATGAGAACTTCTGTATATTTTGAGTCACAGTAGCAAAAAAAGTTGAAGCAAAATGCATGAGGTGATTCTTCTTTTCTTAAACTTAGGTCAGTGGCAAGAGGGACGAAGTGACCATGCTTATGCTGAGCTTGCTGTTAACAATTTCAAGAACAGGCACTTGCAACTTATTATTTTCTCTTGTTTAGGGGTTACCTGGCAAAGATGGATTCAGTGGGCTTCCTGGGCTTCCAGGTCAAAAGGTAAGTTGACAGTGTGTGCGCTGGTATTAAGCTGCTTACTTAGGCAACTTATCTGGGTGAGCTAGCAAGTGTATGCGGGAAGGGGAGCGCATCTCCAGAGCCGAACACCACCTCACCACTCCAACACTGAGCCACCAGTGAAGCTCCAGGGCTATGTCAGCTGCTGTGATTACACCGTACTGAGTCATTATGAAGACGGAGCTGGTTGTAAATACAGCAGGGATGAGAGCTCCTCTTCCAGTCTTCAACTTCTGCATCCTATTTGACAAATACAGCTGAGCATTGCAAACAGAGAAGCTTCTACTGTCACTCACGAAAGAAGTGACACTGGCAGGTGAAAGCATGTCTACAAGGCACAAAGAAGAAGAACAAAGAAGTGCTGTAGGCTCCAAAGATGTCCCTTTCTTTCCTCCCTGAAGGGCTAGAAAGAAGAGATGCCATCCATCTATGGCTTCTGTAGGTCTGTATGGCAGAAAGGTGGTTCTTCATTATTTCCTGCTTCTTATACCCCATTTGAAATCTTCTACAAATGACAGATTGGGAAGAGTTGTCTCCTCTGCTTTCTCTGCAGACAGGAGATTTAAAGGTAGGAGACACTCTGGTTGACTTGACATCACTGTGTAAATAAGTGCTAAAGAAATGTGTCATATTTTGACTATGAAGACCAAGCTAGGCTTTGGGAATGATGACACTGCTTTGAGATAAGGACACCAGCTCTTAGCCATCTACTGCCTTGGATTGCAATGGCAGCAGTTTTCTTGCTTCTGATACTTGAGCACTATGACTCCTACTTGTTTCAATACTACACTGCATTTATACTTGCCTCTCTCTCTGAGTGCTTGAGCCCAGGTCTAGCAGAGTCCATCTGCCTTTTATTGATGATTAAAGGTGAGGAATTTGGAGCCTATGACAAATTTCTGAGACTAAATAAATCTCTGGAACTTATCCACATCCCTATGCGGTACCTACCACATTCCCATCTATGTAGTGTGTTTCAGCTCTTAATCCACTGCAGTCTCTGCTCTCCATGTTTCCACCACCCACCCTGAAAAATCAGTTTCGAAGTATTTACCTAACAGGGACAATGGCCAAGGTTCCAATCCCACAATTTTTTAAAAATGTTTTTTGAAAGAAATAATGTCGACTTTCTAATCACATAAAATTTGAAGAAACTGAATAGAGGTTATGTTATTCAGGTAATTCACTATGGACATCTTTAACATAACAGTGGTTGACTTTTTGTTATTCCAGTAGGGTGATCAGTACTGGAGATGTGCTTGCAAACAGTACTAGAATGGAAAAATGTTCCAGGAAATGTATCCTCACATGGCTCTATTTACATCCTCAGGCTGATGCTTGGGATTTGAGTCAAAATATTCCTCACTGTTGACTGCAAACATGCTGCGCTACCATAGGAGTTTGTATATTCAATTCTTGCATTTCCTGCAGGGAGAACAAGGGGAAAAGGGTGAGGAAGGCTTTCCTGGAAAAGTTGGTCCTAAGGTAAGGTATTGTCTTTCATAGTTTGCTGTAGCCACTGAGTCAGTCAAGGCCTGATTTTGGAAGGTCCTATACTGCAGTGAGGAGACTAAGATTCCTCTAAAGTTGGAGGCATAAGAGGATGAGCAGAACTGTTCCAAAATACCAAACCCTGTTCGATGCTACTCTCACAAGTCTACACATGTTCTGGGTTCCCAAACCATCAAGAAGGCAATTTCAGTGTCTTATGGGAAGTATGTAGAAAAACAGGGACCAGAACCATAGGGGACACTCTTTATTAATGAGAAAGTGTTCTTACAAAAAGGGACAGATCTTTGCAATGTTAAAGTCTTGCTTTTGTTTTCCCAGGGTGAACCAGGGAGCCGTGGCCAACCTGGGGAGCAGGTGAGCAAGAAAAATAGTCTTAGCAGCAAGGCCTACCTGTCAGAGTGATATAAAGTGATCACATGCAATAACAAAGCCATTTGCCAATAACAAGATCTGTGCATGTCATTTGCCTCTGCAATTGAAAATGCAACAGATTAGTGGTTGGGACTGATGATGGGACAGAATAATACAAAAATTCCAGAACATAAATATGCTAGATCCAATTTTTTATTTAATCTTGGAAAATGCAATCAACTTGTTCCTGGTGGATAAAGAAGAAAAGGAAGGCTTAAAAATGCTTGTTTTCCTTCACACCTCACATTAACCCAGAGTGCTGGTTCTAGAAGATAAGGAACTTATTTGTAAGTATAAGATACCTCTTTCTAGATTTCACACTCTTCTTTATCTTACTTTCAGGGTGAAGCAGGTCTTCCTGGTCTTCAAGGTTTACCTGGACTGCGAGGAGAAAAAGGAGACCAGGTGAGTGACTTTGAGACACAGCTTGGTTTGTTTGAGCCATTTGGTGCCAGGAGGACTGGTGCAAGTGTCCCTAGATGATGTTCGCACTCTTGGTACGATTGCTGTGCGATTGCTGTGGTAAGCAGCTGATTGGCAAGCAGCAAGGTCACCGGTTACCCCTTCCAAAAAAAGTACTTCACTGCCTAGTGACTGTTCCTAATTGCAGATGAGGTGCTAATGAACAGTGTCTGTCCTAAATGCAGACAGCTATGACCGGTGCTGCACTGCTTGTGAGGCAGTAGAAAATTTACAGGGCTCTTCAGGCCTCACTTTCAGAAATACATGCCTGATTTAAGAACATTTTACAAATTTAATAACAGCTAAAAAATCACAAATCTCCCTTCTCACAGAGCCCTGGAGAAGGCTCCAGATGGTTGGATCATTCTCTGATGGGCTAATTTTCACCCAAGTCCTGGTGTCTACTGCTTCCCCTGCCTAACTCCAAACCTCCAGGAGCATCTACATTCTGAGAAACAGTTGGATCAGGGGCCAGACAGTAAATTTAGCCATGTAAATGAGGCCTGTACTGCTGAGAGCTTATGGCATGCTTGAACATGAGCAAGAAGGATCAAAAATTAACTGAGGCATTACCGTTCATTTTACTGTATTATATGTATTGTAGAGGATAGGCTATAGAATATATTCTCTCTATATATATAAAATCGTAGAAATGTAGGTCAGATAGCTCTTATTCAAATGCAGGATATATACATTTTGTGTATGTACTCTGAGGAGTACTCACATCTCCTTGTTAAGCATTTCCCATTCAGGTGACCTGGGAAAAGTGGAGAGGTAGGCACCAGGGAACGGATTAATCAGAAATCTTTACTGTAAACAAACCTGGTAGTATGAATGTTCTCTTTGGATCTCAATTTCCCTTTGGGTGCCTCTCTTGTCCAATTAGAAAAAAACTCTGGTTTATGTAACTGTGTCAGGCAGTAGGAACTTCTACATGCAAGTTGATTTAGGGTTGATGCTTTCCTTTCCATGAACTTAATTACTATTCATTGGCTTTTGAAAATAGTGTGGATTTTATGAAGCCATCTGCCAAATATTACCTTTTTAATTGCTTGCACTACATCTTGGAGGACAGGTAAGATCAACTGAAAGTTTAAAATATTCTAGTGGGACTGATGCAATCAAATAAAAATGTGCATACTTCCTGCTTTCCTTTCCCTGCTTTTAGGGAGAAAAAGGAAAAGATGGTCTCCCAGGACTGAAAGGTGAAAGAGGAGAAAAGGTGAGTCATGAAAAGAGCATGCTCCTCCTTAGACAAGAGAGGAAAAGAGACAAGGGAATAGACACAAGTGATAGAGGAGAATATCTGAGGAGGATTAGAAACACTGGAAGTTTTTTAACTGAACTTTACAGAGAAGCAGCAGAAGAAGCTGTGTGGGACGGAGACAACCATTTATTGGTTAATCCAAGAAATAGTCAGCAGTTGATGAAATATAAGGACAATTTCTTTAATTCGAGGAAAATTTTCTTTGTTTTAGAATTATCTGATAGGAATCACCCTGGAATTAAACTCTAAAGAAGTTTTCTGTGCCTGCCTATGATGTGCTATAACAATAATTTAAGAAATGCTCTGGGCTTCTGCCATCACAACACTATTAATTTTGGTGAAAATGAGAGAGGTAGGCAAAGGTGCTGTCCACCAAAATTTACATTCAACCTTTCTGAACATGAAGGTGAAGATGAAGCACTGACCTTGCAGATGCCTGTGACTGTTTAGTGAAAAAACTGCCCTCCTTGTACAGGCAATAGCCATCAAGAATCGGGTACTACTTTGTTCTTTTTCTGAGGATACATCAGCCCTCAGTTTAATAGTGGCTTTCACCAGCTAGGGAGGTGGTACTTCTTTCATGAGTGGTCAAATGACATCTTCAAGGAAGCACCCAAATCTCCTGTATCTGGAAGGTTAACAAGTGGTGTTCATAGTTCTTGGCCTTGAAGTGTCAGGGGAACTGACACTGTTTGTGACAGCTAATGGCAGCTGAGACACCTGGACTGTAACTCTCATGAAATATTCCAGCAACAGTACAGTTTAAACTCAAAAATTAGGGGGAGAACTGCATTTAGAAACTCATATTTTTGATGAAAACCAGAGGAGGACTTTTTCCATCCACAAAAGCAGTTCAGCTAAAACATATTTTTCAATCAAGAATTTTGATCAACTTTAAGTTAAAATACAAATTAAACTCCATATCACTCCTGCACTGGATGGGGTAACATCCTACATGCAGCAAAGCAAGGACAGCAGAAATTCTGGCCAGAGCGATGGAGTGAATTCCACCCATCAGAGAAGTGCTATGGTCTTCAGTGTCACTGAGCTGACAGATTGTCATTGGGTTATATCTCATCTGGTAATGTTCCATCTTCTGCTGATAATGTTGAGTTTTATTTGAGTGTCTTTTAATATCCTTAGTTACATTTTCTCTTCTGTCTAGGGTGACATGGGTTCCCCTGGACCACCAGGCTTACCTGGAACAGTAAGTAAGATTGTGTTCTGTGCTGTAACAATATTCAAGGCATCATCACACTTCCTCTACACAAATTCCTCAGAAACAAAGCTTTTCAAGATCCCTACTTCTCTGCAGAAACCTTAGGACCCATCTACTCTGAGATTATCTCACTTTGCTTCAGAGAAGCAGTATCAAGGTGTAATTGGTCTTTTTATTTTTGGGGAAGATTGTGCCCTATCAGTCTCTTTGCAAACAGCATTTTTGTATGCCTTTGCCCTGTGGTAGCACTTAAATTGGGTTTATGCTTTGTTTAGCAGCTGTGGGAGCTGTCTGAAGAAGGTCATGGCTGAAAATGGGGAGTATGTTCATACAGATTTTCCAGGGTGAGCTTGATATTTCTAGCTACGATCTCAGGATAAGACTGGCTTACTCTCAACAGACACCAGTGAACAATAGTTTGTCTTCCTAGGGAACAAATAACTTTTTTCCAGAGGATTCACCTTCTCTTTGACATGAACTTACAGGGTGGAGGATTCAGATTGAGCGGTTCTGTAGCCTCTCAGAGCATCCACCACATACAATGCCATGCTGTGCTGTAACCTCAGAAAGACCGTCTCATCCCAGAGCTCATTCTGGGCTCAGCACTGGATCCAATACAGAAACCAGTCGTATCTGTTTGCACATACCATTTCTGCTAATAAATAAATAAAAAAAAAGACTAAAAAACCATCAATTTATTGTTTTAAAAATGAGCCTGCGAAATTACTTTTGGGAGCATAAGCGTGATTACAATGAAGTTCACTGAATGTAAATATATAAACCTCAAGGTGGAGAAGGCAGCTTACACAGTACAACATGGCTAGATACGGAGAAGATGTGCCCAACTGCTGAATCTTCCTGTGTTTGTAGGGAAAAATAATTTCTATTTCAGCTATGAAAGTAGGTGATAATTTCAACATACCCTCACTTCATCAAGGACTATTTTTTTCTTCCTAATTTTATCAGTTTTGGTAAAAGATACTGCCTCTCTACAAAACTTGATCCTTTTTTTTGTGGCTAGTCCTTCAAGATGACTATATAATTCCTACGACAACCATATTGAGTTGTATATGTCTTGTACGTGGTACACACCAAGCTCAGCCATGGAGTTAGGAAGTTTAATAATACAGAGGATGGCTCCGAGTGGAAAATCGAGCTGGAGATTGCTAATAGTTCAAGGTTAAGATTGTTCAGTTTTTCATAGTGGTGAGACATACAGGATGTTTTTTGAATTTACGTTCATAATTCAAATACTCTAGGAAACATCTGATATTTGTGGGCTTTTTTCCAAACAGCCAGATGTTACAATGAGTTGCTCATTTATAAACCTACTGATGGATATATGGTATGTGTAATCTGTAATGACAGGGAGAATACATAAGTTACAGATTTTCAAGGAAAATAGGCAATCCTTCATTTAACAATCTGGTTTCTCTTCCAGACAGCCTTCTTCACCCCACACCCTAGGATTCCTGTAAGTAACATCTCTAATAAGCATGGCCTCTAGCTTATTGTCTGTCCTATGTGATAGACACAGAGCACTTTAGCGTTTTCCATGTTATTTAAATACTTTCAATAAAGAGCTCAGCTTGAGTCTGGTTCTGGGCAACTTCACCGTTGTAACCAGCCATGATAAGTCCACATCTGTCCTGGTAACAGCAGCATCCAAGCCAACCATGGCCGGGACATAGCTGTATGCTGTCCCCGCCTCTTAGATGAAGTTTAAAATGAAGTTTTATTTCCCATCTGCAGCACATAGCGGGAAATATCTGACATTACATAGGATCACACCATTGCTATGTGAATAACCTTGTTAAGGATCAGGAGGCTTTATGGTGCATATAAGTGTCAGAAATAGGCTGTAAGAGTGACATTAGAAAGGAAAATGCATATGCCAGGTTCTTCAGAGGCTGAGGAAGGAAATAGGAATGTGAGGTAGTACTGGAAATAGAGACAAGATTTCCTTGGTTCACTTTTCTCCTTGACTCGTAGTGTGCTAATATATGTACTAGTGAAATATGCAGAACAATGACATTTTATATGGTCTTTGTAGTGGTGCAATCACAGTAGGAGTTCTCTCTTTTGCTATGAGCACATTACTCTTGTAAATGAGCTGCAAGACTGAAGAATAAAACGCTTGAAGTGTGTCAGCAGCGCAGGTCGCCAGGATTTTGCATGTGCAAGATGGGCGTGATGGTCTGCACCTAGTGTTGCTAGCTTTGGGAGAAGGGGAGGTAAGGATAGTCACCTTTGATTTACAGCTCTACAAATTAAGGTGTCAGAAAGTGGTGATAAGCCTTAGGAGAGTGTCATGGGTTATGTCACAGAGGCTGCAGGACCAGCAGGGTACTGAAAGTTGTCGCACACTCTCCCAAACACCATGCTTGCCACTGCTTTCCACTGAGTACGTGGTGTACAGTAACAGGGAGCCACGGACACAGGCGGAGACAGGAAACACAGCCTGGATGAAAGGCAGCATCACTATTACTCTATGTACTTAGTTTAAAACAATTTAATTTAAAACACACTTTGGTAATTGTCAGAAATGGAAAATCTCTAACCAAGTGAGTTTGAGCTCCCATTTACCCTCCACCGCAGCTCCGTTGTGTGTTTTGGGTGCAGCCTGTGCTGAGCTCTGCAGAAACTCGCTGATGCAGAAGGACAGTAAGGGCGGGGGGGGGCGTCGGTTTCTTCCATGGGGTGCGGGAAACTTTTTCGTGTTTATTTAGGCTAGTCAGTTAAAAATATTAAATATTTTTTGGAGATGGAGGTGTGTGAGCACTAAAGTGGTGGTCAGGTACGAAGGCTGAAAAGAGGCAAAAGCTGTAAAACAGGAGATGGCTCCTCACTTGACCTTCTGTCTCCCACTGCAGCGGGGCACAGCTGAGCCCCCACTGCGTTTGCTCTCCTCTAAGTGGCACAGAAATGACTAACACATTAATTGAGACTACAGGAGGACACTGCCGAGAGCAGGTCAAGGAAGCTGTAAGCACTGATCTGGCTCAGGTTGGTAGCAGCTGTTAGCTGTCACCTCATCATTTCTGTTCATTGAGCTGTAGGAAAGAAGTGGGTTTCAGTGGATTAAGTCCACCTTCCAGGGGCAGAGGTCTCCACAGCATGCAGCACTAGCAGAAAGTGTTAACAGTCTCGGCAGATAGTCGTGGATTCGACAAATTTGGAAGTACTCGCAGGCAGATTTTTGTCAGTTTGGGTTAAGAAATGCTGCCTTTACGCGTGTTGAGAGGGCTGGAGCACCTCTCCTATAAGGACAGGCTGAGAGAGCTGGGGCTGTTCAGCCTGGAGAAGAGAAGGCTCCGGGGAGACCTTATAGCTGCCTCCCAATACCTAAAGGGGGCCTACAGAGAAGATGGGGAGAAACTCTTCAGCAGGGCTCTTCACTCTTTAGTGATAGGACGAGGGGTAATGGTTTTAAAATAGAAGGAAGCACATTCAGACTGGATATAAGGAAGAAATTTTTTACAGTGAGGGTGGTAGAACACTGGAGCAGGTTGCCCAGAGAGGCGGTGGATGCCCCATCCCTGGAAACATTCAAGGTCAGCTTGGATGGGGCTCTGAGCAACCTGATCTGGTTGGAGATGCCCCTGCTCCTTGCAGGGGGGTTGGTCTAGATGACCTTTGAAGGTCCCTTCCAACCGTAACCATTCTATGATTCTGTTTCTGAAGGCCACTAGATGGCACAGGGGACTGCCTGATTGAAAGTTGATCCAACGGGGTGCTACTTGTGGAGTAAAATTCCTCCTATTATTTATCACAGATGATAATAGTTATTCATAATGCATAATAAATACAGACATAAGTAGTATTTATGCAGTTATATTTATTTTATCTGTTATCTGTCCATGCAAACGGACTTTGAATTCCCAGGTGTTGCAGAAATGATTGGCGAATAGTTGATGCGAGTAAAATTCAAGCTGATTTGTCCTGGGCTCTGCGTTTTGACTGATCACTGTTCCTCGTGTGTGTGTAGCTTAAATCACTGATGTTCTTACTCTTCCTTGATTGCATAATTGAAATACCTTGTGTGATAAATAATGAATAAGTAAAGACTGCTGTTGCCTGAATACATATGTTCATATAAATATAGAAATGTGAGTATTCATGTAGTGCCTGGCTTATTCTAGCTACTTCCTTAATTGTGTGCTGTTCCTTTTCCATGTATAAAATGTACAAATATGGGCGTATTGATTATTGTTCTAGAGCTCAGAACAAAGCTGATGAACTTCTGTCTGAAAGCATCTTCAATTTACCCTGAACACGCCCTCTCTTATAGGCGGAATAGGGAACTGTCTGCGGGATAATGGCCCCAGCTGTAGGATGACGTTAGGTCTGTGGTCCAACAGAGAGGCAGTGCTGTGGTGCTGGCACTTGCGCTTGGTTGTATCATCTCGCCTTTTAATACATTGGAGCTGAATTGATCGAATTTTGGAATAGTAAATTCTTTAACTACTGTTCTCTAGGAGGAAAAATGGTTCTCTTTTTAAAGGAACATTTTCGCCATTACTATAGTAGCAGTCCAAGAACCATTACTATCGTAGCAGTCCAAGAAGTCCAGACAAAGATCTCCAAATCTTAATGTGTGATAACATAGTTTTGATTCATTGGCCTCAAAGTCCTTTGAAGAAACTACTCTGTATTAGAAATTGTTACCTAGTGGAAAGAGCCCTCTTACGAAACAGGATTAATGTGATATACAGCCATGGAAATAGCTTCTATTTCTCTCTTTGTCTTATTGTTTTATACCAGGGTGAACCCGGACCAAAAGGGGAGAAAGGAGATCAAGGAACGAGTGGAGAACCTGTAAGCACAGCCAAATATTTCTTCAATTGGTTTTGAACTTCAACAGCGAGAGGGCATGAGAGCTGCCTTTTTTTGGAGGGTGAGGAGGGGACATGCTCCTTCCATAGCGAGGATGTTTTTCTCATCAGAAATGGCCACAGTGGTGCTTGGCTTTGTACTGGCTGTAGAGGAAGCTACATGACTGCATGAATTTAAGCACTTAATTTATAGCTCTGGGCCTTAGTGGCTGAAAAGAGGAATTTGGAGTTTGCTAGACAGAGTTTTACTGACAATAAGGTTGTACAGGATTTATTAGGGGCTTTTGAAGTGATGTGGCCCAGCTAAATTGTGCATTTGGCTACTCCATTTGTGGTCTGGACCTCTCTTGATCTGGATGGAGCCCCCAGGAGAGACCGAGTCCTGTGCAGTCATAGCCTCTGTAAAAACCACCCTTTCTTCTCTCAGTGGGAGGAAGGAGAAACATCTTCTTCTCCTCAGAAGAAAGGAGGAGTTTCCTTCAGCTCCTTCACCTCTCCCTCTGTTTTTACAGGGATTACCTGGGGTCCCAGGTGAACAAGGTGTCCCAGGACCTGCAGGAGTACAGGTAAGAGGGGACCAGTCTTGAAGAAAATCATTAATACCATGCAACTTTTAACTAACATCTGGTAAATGGAGGACTGTTCAGTGAGTGGCTTCTGTCCTGCCAAAATCCTTAAGAAAGGGCTACATGGTATGTGGGACTTGGACAAACCCTCTGGACTGTGGTCTGTTTATTGTTTGTATTTGAGCACTGCAGGCAAAAATTCGTCTGTGCAGGGAGACCATCACAGTCGAGCTGGAAATCAAGTAGGTGGTAGGCCTGAGGATAGGAAGGAATTTCAGCCAGATGAATGTCTGCAAGTTTCAGCATCCTGTGCTGAGAAGCAGCCTCTGAGCTGATCAGTCATTAGTAATTCTTCTTGTGTCTCAGGGTTTTATTTTTATATTTCATTTTCTCACTGCACAGAGAACTGGGAGCCATTTCCTCAGCCGTTAAACTCCTCTGTGAATTGATTAACAAAAAACATTGCCTAGTGCACGTTCAGGCATCTTGAAGTCTTTTTGTCTGGCAGGCACTCCCGTCCCATCCCTCGTCAGCTGGTATCTCTCTTCTTTCCACACAGGGTACAAAGGGGCAGAAAGGAGCCCAAGGAGAAGTCGGAGCCCCTGGAGAGACTGTGAGTAACTGCTTCCCTTGCAGCACTTTTTCCTGACAGTAACACACCTGAAGGGACACTGAAGTCTATGCCTTGCAGATTTGCAGTCCCAAGCTGCTTGGGCACAGGGCATATCCTCAACTGCAGCTGGTGGAGTCACTGCCTGTGGGCAAACAGGCACAGCTGCACCAAACAGATCCATGCCCCAGTCAGCCCAGCTCTGAATTGTGCATCTTTTGTTGGCTAAGACTCTCCCACTCTAACAAAATGCCCTCTTTTCTGGGTGAGGTGCCGGCAGAGCTTGTTACTGTGCTGCGATATCAGCCAAGCCCAGGCAGCCGGCTGGTGCAGGGAGCTCACTCCTCATCAGCAGCCTGAATTAGTTTTTTCATCACAGTTGGTTTTAGGCTTCTTAGTCAATTCTGCTTTCTTTAATACAGGCTTGTCACCAGAGGAATCATCACATACCACTTTTTGAGGCATGTGTTGTAGGGAGTGCTGCTGTTGTCTGACTGTGCTAAAGAACAGCAAAGGATTCAGGTCTCGTTTTGTTATTGTGAGAGGGTATAAGCCCTTTTCCCTCAATAAAAGGCCACATGCTTCCTTTACAAGCAGAGAAGGAAGATTGAAGAACTATTTGAAATAATGATTGAGAGAAAGATGATTGTGCCTGGGAGAAGGAGGGAATAGGAAACTCCAATTAAGCATCCTATAGCATTAAATTTTTTCTTCTGCTTTTGTGTTCATGACTTTCCTTGTTGGGCTTGTGCTTGGACGTTGTCTTTAGCAGTGCTTTGACCCTAAACTCTGAACTGCCTGTCCCCAGGCAGAGACTGCTTGTCTCTTTCACTCTTAGTTGAAGGACTCCTTAAGCTTTTTGGGGAGGAAAAAAAAGAGGCAAAAACCATCCCCCTTCCACCAAACCTATCCATTGGTTTTATTTCTTTGTATAACTTAGTGTCTTGGAGGATATTAATAATATGGAAATGCAGGTACATGCAGGCACTTCTTTTTTTTTTTTGCTATCCCTTCACGGACTGCCACTGCTCCAGATGTTTCTATTGACTCATAGACCAGTGACTGTAAATAACACAGAAACGAGGAAACCTTTATTTCTCTTTTAGTGAGTCAAAGGTGTCAGATAGACATTCACTTTGTGAAAAGCTGCTTTATGGAAGATTTTAATCATCTCCCAACTATTTCAATTGTTCCTCTGCAAGGTATTACTGCCCAGCCCTTCCAGTAGAAGGGGTTTCTCTACTCCAAGTCAGATAGATTATTTCAGTCTGCCAGTGCAGATGTTTTTAGATAGTCTGTCTGGTTTATCCCTAAATGGATTGGGTATGCTAATAGAAATCCTCTTGCTTGCAAAGCTGTGATGGCAGGTGAACCCTGGCCAGTGCAGAGCGACAAGCAACTACAGAGGTAGCAACTTCAACCTGATAAAGTCAAGTATAGAGGAAAATGTCTAAGTATAGCCTGGTAACCCCAAACGTACATCTCTATGGGGACATAAATCCCCAAATATATGTCCTCTCATGTTCCCCATGCATTTTTTTGGGGGACACACATGGGCTTTCCCACCCTAAAATCTTTTACTTGCAGACAGAAAAGACCTGCAATTCAGAACTATAACACTCTGAATGGTTTGTGCTGTTCCTCTATTTAGTGCAAATGAGTGTTTTCAGGTTTTGTTCCCCAGAGCACAGAAAGGTAGAATTGTCAACAAAGCACATTTTCTTGACCTAGACTTTTATTTTAATGATAAATCGACATACTTTCCCCTGTTCTTTTGATGTTTCAGACCCAGACTTTCTTCCTTTAGGAAGGTAATTTTAAGCTCCCATCCTTAGATTTTGGATTTATTTTGATGGAAAGTAATTTTAAGCTCCGAAAGAGAGTTTATATCCATTTTGTATTGTTTCATGCTTCTTTACACTATGAAGTATTTCATAGAGGTGCTATTTTTTGCTTTGTGCTTGTACAACACCTTGTCTGACATGAACTCCAATCTCACTTGGAACATCTTGTTCCTGTGGTGGTACAAGTTGTGAATTACATATGCACACACTCTTCTTTTTCTTAAAACAGGGTGTGACTGGGCCAGCAGGGCCCCCAGGTCCAAGAGGCTTGCCAGGAAATGTGGTATGTATGCACCAGAGTATTTCTTTTCCCATCTGTGCCCTGATTTCTTTATTTAGTATGTTTAGCGTTCCCTTCCACAGGGTATACTATTACGTTCAAAAGGCTGTTTCATTACATCTTTTTGTGGTTGCATTGAAAGATCTGGCGGCACTTGGGAATGGTGTATCCATGAAACATATTCTCATATTCATTTGTAGCAAGAGGGAGGCATGGAATTCCTCCATTCCTCACCAAATTTTCAAAAGCCATTTTTGCTGCCAGCTCTTGAAGAGAAAAATTGCAATGTTTATTATCTCTCTCGTTTTGTTCCCTTTGGCTTACTTTCATTTGTCCTTTCCTTTTGAAAACATGACTTCTTGATATAAAAATTGCATGGTAAACTCCTATTTTCATTATGACAGCATGTAAGTATTTAATCCTAGAATCAAAGCCATGAAATCGATATGATGTCCTCCTTACCCTTACCTCGTTAGACGTTCATCACCATTATTAAGTTGTGCATGATAGAACATTTTGTGTTTGCAAAAAAATCTTTGGGCTAACTTCCTGCTTCACCAGTGTAATTTGCTTTCTAGTGCCTGGAGTTTCTGTGGGTTTGCACCGGAGTAAGTGAAAGACAGCAGTTACACCCCATGTTATAATGCATTCAGGCACAGTGGTTTAGCACAGAGGGCTCTTTAAGGCAGAATTTATTACCTGGGCAATCCAAGAAATCTTAAATTGCTTTTCTACTAATTGTTAAGATACATTTGATTTAGTTGCGTTAATGCGGTAATTTAATTTCAAACTGAAAGACAATATAAAAAATGAAGACCTTTTCCAATTTCATATTCCTTTAAGAAAACTTCTATACCAGTAATACCAATATATTACCTATAAAAGCGAATATAGTTGGAATTTTTTTTTACTGGAGCCAAAAAGAAAATAGTTATGACATCCATCCTGTGAAGAGGTCAATCCAATCTTACTGGTGCCAAGATATCATTTCACATCTTAAAATGGAATACCACTCCATAATGTGTTTTGGTGAGTTAGGAAGTTACAGTATTTAATTTGGAGCTCTAAATCATCCCTATTTTGACACAGGATACTTTGAGATCTGCCAAGGTGTGAAAAGGATTGAAAACTGAAATAGAGGGCAAAATAAATGTAACTATGTTTTGCAATGTATAGCTTTGGAGAGCAGTAGCCATAAAAAAAACCCCAAACATTTTGAGACTTTTGGCTTCTCTGATACAGAGGTGATGATTAGGGGTTTGTTGGTAATGGATTAGGAACTGCTGAGGATTTCACAGAAGGAAAAGAATAGTTATTGGTAGAAGGAGAATGCACAAATCTGAGATTAGCTCAATTCCTACTTTTGCTGTTCAACTCTTTTTTATACTGAAAAAAAACCTTCTTTAAGCACTTGGTGCAGAGCTTTTCTGTGGTGTTCTCTGGATTGCAGGTTGTCTGTATTGGGAAATGTAAAACTGACACTAATCCTTGACATAGATTGTACTCAATCCACAGGTCTATCCATTTGCTTTAGGATCAAATATTGCCTAAAAAGAAAGTTTTAAGCTTTAAAGTTCTTTTCTCTCCAGGGTGTGCCTGGAAACCCTGGACTACCAGGAAAGGAGGGAGAAAAGGGGGAAAAGGTGAGTTTGTTCTTTTATGGATTTGTTTCTTTCTTCTTGGGCATTTTAAGTCCTGTGATAGAAGCAGTCTGAACCAGGAAATTATTTCATAGGTTCATGGAGGGTTAAGACACATGGGCTCATTAGACCATCTTGTCTGACCTCCTCTATTACACATGCTATAAGGTTTTCACCCTGTTACAGCTTTATAATTTACCTAGTAAAACCACTGAGATACAACTGGATGTAGTGAAGTCACTGCTACACATTTCTCAGTAATGATCCGCTGTCCTCATCGCCTGACTACAGTGCGGATTTGGTGTCTTAAGTACCTCCTATGCATTACTGTAAATCCAAAACTTGAAGAAAAACTGGCTTTCATGGTTAGGAAACTGAGATTTCTGCTTTCCTGATAAGATTTTTTAACTGGAGCATTAGTTTACCTTTTGCCTGCCTTGCTTAATTGTTATGTCGCATCTCAGAGCTAGGCAGTGAGCTTTCTGAGGTCAGGGGTTTGTAATTTGCTGGAGTAGGAACGATTAATCAGAAACATGGCCCCACATATGCATATATATGGGATTTAAAAGGGGATGAACCCCAGCCCCTTCAATCAAATCATTTTCTGGATTATTGAGATCTACCTCAGGGTCATGTGTGGACAAAGGGCTCTCTCATAGAGCTGGTTCCCAAAACATTTTAAAGTCTTCTTTTACTTTCCTTGAGGAAAATTACAAATACCTGGAGATTACTGAAGGAAAAAGCTTCCCGTAAAACAGTGTTTCCTATGATACCAAGAGAAATTCAGATGAGAAGGCTAGAAAAAACACATCTGTTTCAGTCCCAATGAAAGATCTGAGACGTGAATGGTCTTTAGTATGCTACTAAGAGTTTTGCTGGATTGTCTTCTACAGGGTGATCCTGGAAAAGAAGGAAAAGTGGGCTTACCTGGGCCAACTGGCAAGCCAGGGCCTGCTGGAGAGCCAGGTTTGCCTGGTAAGGGTAAAGATGGAGAACAGGTAAGTACTGCTAGCAAGCTTTGTGCCTGAGTAGTTCAACGTGAGACAGATGAGCGTGACTTCTGCAGGAGAATGGTGGGTTTGTGGTAGAGTTAAGCTGCGTTGTAACAAGTGCTCACAGACTGTCTACCTGAAGACACAAAAGGCCTGGTTATGCAAAATGCTGCAGATCACAGTGCTGCATCCAAACGGTCAGAGAGCCAAAGCTGTATTTCTGAACATTAAACCCCATTCAGTGTGCCATGGTGGCCATTGAAAATGGAGATCTCCATGAGAAGTAACCATTGTCCTTGTGACCAGTACAAAAGTTATTACCTTGATGGAAGTTCCCTAAAAGCATTAAATTCTAGCCAAGTTAGCAGATTATTTAATTTGCTTACATGATATCAGTAAAATATTGCCAGGACTGTGTAAGGCAAGGAGGGTGGTGGTGGGGATGCTTGTTGCCTTGACTATCTCAAAGTTCAGGGTCTTCTTTGACTGTGTAATAATTGTTTCCTGGTCTTGGCTCTGTCACTTTAGGGGCAAAGAGGCCCACCAGGCTTGCCAGGACCCTTTGGACATAAGGTGAGCATGGACTTTATTGTGGACTGCTTCTCTCAGTTGAAGGAACTGGAGGAAAAGTTATGGTGGAAACGTGGTCAGTTTTTCACTGGAAAATAGAGTTTGTGAAGCCTTCACTTAAAAATGCACTTCTAGCCTTTTAGAAGGTTCCAACACGTCTGTAGATGGAAATGTTAAGATATGAATTAGCTGTGTTCACTTTCCACATTTAAAATTTCTTCCAGCATTATGTGATTTCAACACAGACTAAGGGGTGAATGCATACTTTTTCAGGGAAGATGTGACTGGGGACCTTTAATCCATACAGCTAGAGAGACATTTCATAGCTAAAGCATGATCTACTTTTGAGACCACCTGTCAGCCCCTCAAAGAGCACTCCTGTGTAGCACTCATTTCCTTCACCTCTCTCCAAGAAAGATGTGAATTATTTTCCAGTGGAACCAGATAGTCCTCATTTGCCCTCCTATATTGTAGTTAAGGCAAAGACTACTTACTTGAGGAGATTAATGACAGTAATTTATTCAGCTGAAAGTAATGTTTATTCCCTTGTAAGTACACAGGAAATAGAGAAAGGAATAAAACAGCATAAACCTTTGCTTCTGGGAGCATCTGGATTGTGCTTGAATCTTCAATCAGATATGTCAGAAATTCTCCTCTTTGAAATGACCATGCCCTGATCTGGATGGGAAGAAGAATAAGAAGTGGAAGCAGATTCTCTAAATAATATAAGTAGGAATATAGCAGTATGAGACTAGATCTATCTAGGTCCTGTATTTTTGAAATAACCAAACTGCTATGAAATGTTTTCTTCTTGTTTTGCTGCATTCTGTATAAATGCGTTGTAGTCTGTTTTGTATATCTTTGACAGTTCAGAACACACACACACAATAATAGACTGAGAATTAACGTAAAAGCCAGAAAAGAACACTAAAAGAAATCTCATGAAATATTCTATTCAATATCAACACAAGATGGTAAGAATCTTAATTGTGCATGGGAAAAACTATTGAACTTTTTCTATTGAAATTATATTCTTGAATAAAATAACAGATAAGGGGTCTACCGGAGTGTTTGAACTAATCAGAACACATTTTCTCTCACTGCCCTTGCAGTATTGTTTCTTTGTAATATAAAATCAGTTTAAGAAGAAAGAAAGAAAGAAAGAAAGAAAGAAAGAAAGAAAGGAAGGAAGGAAGGAAGGAAGGAAGGAAAAAAAAAAAGGAGATATTGCAGTCTGAATTTTGGGTGGGCAGAATCCATGGGTAACAATTTTTCTATCACTCTTCTACATAGCTGGAAATAGGGTAATAATAAATAACACAAATAAGATCCATTGTTATAAGTCTACTGCCAACATGAGACTGAATCTCACAACTGCAATACAATCCATAAAAATCTTATTTGATTCCTGCCTAAAACAAGAGAACAGATATTAAATTTAAGTATTGCAGCTGAATTCTTTCTTAACCCCCTGTCTACAATGCCCATTAAACAGTGTCAAGTACTTGTTTGTGCTCTGCAGGTTTTACTATTGAAAATCTTGTTTTCTAGAAGGGAGATCTCTCCTTCTGTAGTGTAGTCCTCTAGAGACAGTGGTAGAACTGTTGAGTTATTTTTTTACAAAAAAAAATTGTTCCTACTCTTCTGTGAGTAGACACATATTGGCAAAAGAAAGGATAATATTAAGATGTAACTGAACGACCCTAATTCTGTCTTCCCTGGATAAATAATCTGTATTTGGCAATATTTGCAGGTTAGCCATCTACCACAGAAACACAGAGGAAGAAAAGCACGTTACGGTGCTTAGTGTTTTCTCAAGCCAAGGAGAGTGCCTATAACTCTGCAGGCAATTGCAAATGCTGGAAATTGGATGCTGTGCACTAAAATAAATTAAAATACTTGTAGAGGCTGTGTTCCCTCTCAGTTATGCAATGTGGCACACACTGATGCTGTGAGTGCTCGCAGAGGTGGGCTGGGGCTCATGTGAAGGAAGGGGACAGTTTTCTTGTCACTTGACCACAACTGTGCCGTATCCCCATGCTGCCACAACCTGATACCGTTCCTCTTTGGACAGGATCTGGTCCAGATGTACCGGTGTTATGTTCTATTGTAAAACTTGACAGCATTTCAGCAAATTTTCTCCTTTAACTTCTTCCTTTGTTTCAGGGTGAGAGGGGAGCTCCTGGCCTCCCTGGACAGCCAGGAGACAGAGGCGTGCCGGGAATTGGACTGGCTGGACCCCCTGTAAGTAGCAGGTCCTGCTGCAACTTGTGACGAGATGAAAACTTACCCATTGCCATCTGGGGAATGTGTTGCCTGTGCTCAGCAACGCATGTCCCAAGAGCCTGTGGACGTTTTACCCTCTAAAGATGCAAACCACAAACTGGTCCAGAGACTGACATTTGTGTCTCAGATGTCTACACATCTGTTGTGAAGACTCTTGATTAATTTAGTTTTAGCTGAAAGACAAAGGGAAAGAAGTGCCATAGGAGTGTTTGATATCACTGACTGTTACTCGTGACTTTTCTGAGTCATCTTGACTCATTGGCTGTGGATGTGAATCAAGATATGTGCTAAGCCAGCAGGACTGGTCTGCTGGGGAGATGTAACCCTGCTGTCACCCCATTAGAAGGGATGAGCATGACACACATGCCCGCATCAGTGACACGATCAGCACTCTGATACGGAGATACAGAATCAGATTACTTAAATTGCCATGTCCCAGGAGAGCCATTGTGCCCATGTTCCCACAAAGTTTTTGTTGCACCTTATCCAGCTCTACCCTCAGCTCTTGCTGTCGGTATTGAAGGTATAACCATATCAGCAGGCCACAAGGTTATCTGGGAGTCTGCTCTGCAAAGTTTGGATTTTCATATCACAGGAGTGTGATCATTCCAGTATTTGGCATGTACAGCTCCTCTTGAGATGAGGGGGATGTGGGAGTGCTCTCACTGTAGCCCTGCACAGAGTCCTTCAGATATGCACTGAACATGCAGGAGAAATATGTTTAGGAGAAAGCAAACTTTATTCCTAACTGTAATTGCTAGAGGACATCTGAGACCTTGCATTCTTTTACAACCCCTGGTACATGCCAGGATGCTGTACCAATCACAGTCATTTTTTTTCATGCTCTGGTTATCTAGACATAAGTTTCCCAATTAGTACAGGAAATTACCTTGAAATTATAAGTCATATTGCTGTCTAATACTAGTTGACAGATCTAGCTTTCTGAGGTGTATCTCCGTTTAATATTTGCTTTTACCTCACTGAATACTATGTATGGCAATGCAGACGGGGTCAGTCATGTTTCATACTGTGACCGTGTCATGGCCTTCATGGTCCTCACAGGGTGACTGATGAGTGAAGATTTGCTGGGTGTTATTTGTTATGATTTATCTAAGGAACAGTGATGTTCTTGCATTTCTTAATGTTCTGTCATTAATATTAAAATTAAAATGAAATTAGCAAATGAGCATCTGGCTTGTTTGAAAGTCACTAGGCAGTGGCTAGTATTTAATTACTAGTTTCTAAATTAAGTACAGGGCTAGGTGAGTTCACTTCTGCATCCTGATATATACCAGAGGACGAAGTGATTCTTCATTGGGACTTTAGCATCCACATGTCCATGAACACAAATGACTAAGAACTGGACTCCAAATGTAGACGTAACTTGTTTCACATCAGAAGATTACTTTTTTCCTATGTCATCATTGTTTGATCACTGTCGGGATGAGTAGCCACCTACACAGCACACTACTCCTGATTGATTTATTTTTATTTATTTAATCTGCTTCACTAAATAGTTTTGGGGTTTTTTTTTAAATTACTATTATAATGGTTTTCTCCACTGTACATTCATCATAACCTCAGCTGCAGCACAAAGACTCTGGAATTTGAAAAGCACTGTATAACCTTAAAGCCTTTCACAAAGACTGAGTCCTACAGAAAAAAAAATAAAAGTCAGTGGAGCTGCTTCAGTGCATATTACACACTAAATTAAAGGTGTCAGCCTACACCCTTTTTAGCAATGTGACAAAATTGTGTATATAATACCTTTAGCTTCAGAGCTGAGAGCCAGCAACTCTTTTTAATTGGAGTCCTCACCCTGTTTTCTTCTGTGCCTTTAACCTCTCTCAGGCTTTGCTCCCTGCATAAAACCCTCGTAGATGAAGGTTTTTTTACTTTGTCTGCTGAAGTATTGAGTTACTATTTGCATAACTCTGAGCCATAAACTGAATATTAGCAGAGTGTTTTCTTCACAATTGAACCATAAGCAGAAGAGGGAACTGCTTGGAGAAATGGGGTGAATTCACATGCTGATGCTGAAGTTGCCTGATGGACACCTGTGCTTCATAAGCAGAAGGGTTTTGCTTTTGCTGTGCCTTGCCCTGTTCATATTACTATGCGTTCAGTGTTATGTATTTAGCCTTTGCTTGAGCAGAGTATTACGACGTCTTGCATGGAGGACTGTATGAGGATTAGCAAATTAATGTGCCTGCAATAGAAACCAAAGGGAGAGGAGTCACAGTGTGAGACAATTTATTCCAACACAACCCCAGAGATGTTGGGTTAAGCCTTTTTTTTTGGATGTGTTTGGAATGCCAGATTGACTCATCCATGCTGGATATGGGTGCTACATCACTTCTGTGGTGTTCCTATCAAATGGATACCTTCTGGTGACTCACTGTACTCTGTTGCACCTTTTTACATTGCATCCCCAGACGAACAGCATATGTAAGCCCACTGGACTCCCTGCTTTGACCTCATTTAAAGAGCACACAGATCCAGTGGAATGCTTTTTCTTGTGTTAGAGGTAGATGAATACAGTGGTCTTCAGGACCTGGGGGAATTGTCCTGTCCCAGCCCAACAGATGCGAGGGTGCTGTGGTTCTGTGTCCCCAGGTCCAGCCAGTAGCGAGGCTGAGCACATATTGCCAGTGGTCATGTGCATATACAATGCACACACATCCGTGCGGCCATGCAGATCAGTGCAGAAAATAATGCCTTTATCGACTCTCCTGTAAACCTAAACAGCACTCTCAGAAACATGGGCAAGGATGTCTCAGTCCTACTTCTTCTCTTTGGCTGATGAGGTTTGAAGGCCACTGTTGGGATATATATGTGAAATGTGGATCTTTCCAGCAGACGGTCTTGCACACCTACTCTGCTCAGTACCCAGGCCCCTGCACCCCAGTGTCCTCCAGCTGCTGGTACGCAGACCTGCAAGACTCTTGGGTTCACAGCCTCACACCCCAGTCGCTGGCAGCCAGAACTCTCCTATGGACCATCTCGTCTGGCTTAAAGCTCACTAACGTTCAACCACACGAGCTCAGATTCATGAGCTCACCCGTGTTGAAGAGTGTTAGGAATAGGATTCAATGAGAGCATAGGAAGGACTGTGAAGTGCAGGGCTCAGACAAACAAGCAACGTGTTAGCATACAGTTGGCCTCTTTAGTCCCCTTTTCTCTCCTTTTTTTTCTCACACTTTTTCCTCCATGATCCACCTCAATGTCTTCCTTACTCTGCCTTTGATCCTTCCCCTAAAGTTCCTACTGTGAGTATTACACATTCCCACAATGCCTGAGCAGCCTACCAAACTTCCTCCTTTTCGTCACCCTTCCTTCTCCGTTTTTTGTTATCTTGGTGCTTCAGGACCCACCCTGATCAGCCAAGGGGGCTGTTAATGTTAAGCTCTGCTAGTGTTTTGATTGCTCTCTTTTCTCTGTTTGTTTTCAGGGCCCTGTGGGACCCCCAGGAGACAAAGGGTCATTGGTACAGTATGTCTTTGTAACTAAACATGGATTTTATGGGGAGGGGACAACCGTGTTGATTGTGTTTCTACCAGTTATTTCATAAAGGCATGTTTAATTAGCTTCTTTTTGCCCAAGGATGGTAGGGTCACTGGGTGGCTGACCCTCCAAAGGGGACTTCACTTGTGCATTACCAGTTTCTTCTCTGCTATATTCTATTGCGAGAAGAACAGTTGAACAAGACTCTTGGCATGGTGGCAACTTTTCCTTACCTGCCAATAGTCCTACAAAAGAAAGAATGAATCACTTGTTTAACCCTTCATTCAAAAAAAGGATTTCAAAGAACATAATGCAAGGCACACTGCTATTCCTTATAGCAAGGCTTCAACGCTTTAAAATAAACCATTTTTAAGCATTTTTCTCACTTGAGTCTTAAAGAAAACCTTGAATTTCAGTAGTCACCAAACACACCTAGATCCTCAACATGCAGTTTTACAAGGATGCAATCCATTAGTGTGAAACAAATAACTGTGTACTGTGGTCTCAGTATACACTGGCATGATTTTCCAGCACTACAGGCAGTCCTGGCTAGTGTACCAGCTTTGCATTAAAGAGATGAACCTTCTTTTCTCCTCTACAGTCCTGCACTTGCTCATATTTTCTCCCTATTCTTAAAATTTCCTGCCTTTGAAGGGCCATCATTACCTTTCCAATCAAGTTATGTGAGGCTTGACTTTAGAAATGCATGTAAAGTCCCTTGAGGCACAGAAATTACTGATACCATGATAGTGCAACATGAAAATTATTTTTTTTTCTTCCTTAAACTTTCTCATAGTTGTTTAACTGCTAGTTATTTTTTTTCCTAATAACTATTGGGTTGAGAATTTCTTCTCATCAGCTAAGATGCACCTGATGAGTGCTCTTCACGTTGGTGGGTTTTTCTGTTTTGTCTCTACCAGGGTCCCCGCGGTGTACCTGGTATCCCTGGACCACAGGGGCCTCCTGGCCAGGATGTAAGTAAAATAAAAGTGTAAGTGCTCAAGACATTTGCCAATGCTTGAATCTAGTTTACCTAAAAATTGTGCTCATACTCAACCATAGCCATTGAGTGTTGCTAGGACGGTCCAAGGGAGATGATGCATAGAAGTGGAGCTGTTACATGTTAGGATGTCAGAGGAAAAAACAATTAGGTAAGGAGTAACCTTTCAAGGAAAGAGGTGGACTTTACTACTGAATCATTTTAAAATAACACTGGAGAAAGGACTTGGCAGCATACACTGGGGAGTGATTGCACACTGGAAAAGGACGATTGTTAAGCTGTCTAGGAACTTCTTAGAAGCCACCAAAATAAGTAACCTGTAATATTTCTATGAAAACAGGGCCACAGCTGTTAAAAAGCTCTTTGTGAGTTCGTTTTGCTGCTGCTGCTGTGCATGAGAGATGGCATTTTAACCTCTTGGTGCATTGTTCTCGCTCCTGCTGTCTCAGTGGGTGAGTCATGGAGCTGAGGGATACAGAGAAATGTGGCAGGCTCCCAGCTGGAAAGCTGACCCCTCTCGCTGCCCGGCTTTGTTGCAGTGTTGAGTCAGAAAGAGAAGAGTTTTGGTTTTTTTTTTTTTTTCTCTGCTGGTCAGACAGCTCTGTGATGTGGAAACCAGTCCTGGAGGAAAAAACAGCAAGGGGGCTCTGAAGATTTTGAAAGGCTTGATCTTTGTATTTATGCCCGTTGAGGGAACACTGTGGGGAGGGGGCAGTGGCCTTCTGTAACTGTTCTCCTCAGCGCTGCTTTATGATGCTGTTGCATCTGAAATAGGTACCAGTTTTCCCAAAGCCCACGGCAAGCGATTTTCACCCCTAGTATAGATTCACTGACGTACATCAGCTGGCCTAAACAGTGTACTTTCCCATGGGATGGGTCTCCTTTCCTCCTGCAGTGTTTGGAGAATAAGGTGTAGTTTTCTTCCCACCTGCTTTGTCACAATACAAATTATTATGGAGAGGGTGTTTCTCCACAGCTCATGATAACAGAAATGAGCTGTGGAGAAAATAGTACCTCCATCACCATGTCCCTGAGCAGCCACAGATTCAGGATTGATTGTGTCCTGCTGACTGCCCCTAGAGCTCCTCACCTTATCCCAGACATTTGAGATTTTTAATGTAGAGGTTTTGCACAGGAGATGCAATAGATGGGTTTATTACAACTTGTTGTGTGAGGAGAATGTCAGCACCAGCTTTTCTGAGTCTCTTCCTGGTTGTACTCAGATCAGCGTTGACTGGTCAGCTCTCAGAGAAGCAGTACTGCAGTCTTCATATCAGAAGATTGCCCAAACAGAACCATTCCTCATGGTACTTATAAAACATATCCTCTACTACATTAATTGTTTTAATTGCACTCCATATGTTTTTTAAGACGTCTCTGTATTCTGACTGATCACCCATTAAGCAGTTCTACCTGTGTTTCAGGAAGAGTAAATGTAACTACAGGGCTCATTCTAGTATTTCTTGGTATAACAGCAGGGATACCTGTTTTGACAAGATCATGCATTTGCAGTTTCTTGATCTCCACTTTCATTTATGATTAGTACAAAGGATTTTTTGTTCTGCTTTTGCTTGTATATGAATGTGGTATTCCTGTATTCTTTGTAGCATGCCCATTTTTGTACTCCGTTGTATTTAAACAGTATGTTATCACTTAGGAAAGCTGCAATTTGAATTGCTAATATGAATTTACCATGTAATTCCCAAGCCATTCAGTGGCAACAGCCGTAACGACTTCCCTCAATGTCTTGTCTTTTGCTGTGGTCTTTGCAAATATAGTCCATGCTTTTTCTGAGACTGAATAATTTTTTTAAATCACGTTTTCATACATTAGGCTATTCTCTGCATTATTTTTCCAGTTAGAGACTTATCAGATATTCTTGGAAGTGTGTCTGCTATAAGTTGTTGTATTCCCTGATATTGCCAAATAATATTTACAGTTGTATTTGTGGAGGTGGAAGAGTCAATACTTCTTTTGCAATAGCTTTGGCCAGAATTATCTCCCATAGATGAATAGATTGGTTTTTTTACATGGCTACATTCTGGCTTCTTTCTGGTACCCTAAAAGCATACGCAGTGTTCTTTGCAATAGCACTGCCCAAGGTCACCTTTTGAAACATCTGTTTCAAAACAACCTGATCAAATATCATAGAATCATAGAATAGTTTGGGTTGGAAGGGACCTTTAAAAGTCATCTAGTCCAACCTCCCTGCAAGGAGCAGGGACATCTTCAACCAGATCAGGTTGGATCTAGTCCAACCTGGCCTTGAATGTTTCCACGGATGGGGGATCTACCACCTCTCTGGGCAACCTGTGCCAGTGTTCCACCACCATGGTGGTGCACTCTATCCCACTGTCCATGTCACCGACAGAGATGCTAAACAGGGCCAGGCCTAATACCGACCCCTGAGGACCACCACTTGTCACCAATCTTGACTTGGACATTCAACCGTTGACCACAACTCTTTGAGTGCAGTGATCCAGACAATTCCTTACCCACCGAGTGGTCCGTCCATCAAATCCGTGTCTCTCCAGTTCAGAGAGAAGGATGTCATGTGGGACAGCGTCAACTGCCTTGCACAAGTCCAGGTAGATCCTGGGCTTGGAAGCTGCAGGGATTTGCAGTGGAAGGGGGAGCAGTCCTGATACCCTAGCCAGGACCCAAGGTCCCCCTACTTTCTGGCTGGTCTAGCTTAAAGTTTTTTGGTAAATACACACCAGGACTGGGGAAGATACGGACACTCACCTCCACAGCAGCCAGCACCAGGCACACGTACTGTAACCCACGGTTCTGCTTGCCCTGCATATCCCCTCAAGGATCTGTGCATCCTTATCAATTCTTATACCCCTCCCAGTCCTAGGTCCCCCAAGTTTACAGTCTTATCGCTTGCAAAGTCCAGGAAGTGGTGCCTGTGGTTTCTTGATAGCCCATCAGTTAGTGTGAGCAGTGAGATTTGTTTCTTGTCAAGTCTGTGTATATTTTGTTTCTGATTTCCTCCTTTTCTCTTGTTTTCCAAATTGACAAGGTCTCCCATCAGATAACCTTGCTGGAATAAACATCCTCCTAGTCCCCCATGCCCTTATCAATTAGCATGGCTCTCCAGGTTTGGTTCCCATTTGTTGCTCAGGTTTCTGTCCCTCTGTGTTCTTATTTATGGCTTCCTCCTTATTTTCCCTTGTTGTATTGAAAAAGGTCTGTCCTTGACCAGATGACCCTAAAGGAGCAGACACTCTCCAGCCAAATACTCTTACACTACACATTTTTCTGGAAGCATCCACTCTCCTCTGCCTGTCTGCTGGGAGCTAAAATGTTTCTGTTCAACATACCGATTCAGTTCCCTTAGATTAAAGAACAATCAGACTGAGACATTCTCTTGTCCTACTATTAGCAGTGAGGGCACTCATTTAATAGGCTCTTTCTGTATTTTGATTATGATCATTTTAATTAACATAAACACTGAATTAATCACTTTTTAATTATGTTAATTATTTGTGATAACTAAGTTCCAGTATTACCGTGGAGTTAATCTTCCCCTGCATTTATTTTCATAATTACAAAAGCTTTGTGGGTGCATACATTACTGCCATTGGATGTGAAAAACAGAATTTTCTGTTCTGGAGTTAGTTTTCCCATACAGCTAGAAGGCCCGTTCCAAGGAGACTTTGTGTTTGTTTTAGTGTTCATGCATCTCAAATCAGAGCACAGTTATTAAACCTCCCGTTGGCTTTTTATTCCTGGAACTTATAACTTATTTAAGCTATTTCATTTCATATTTAATTTTCAGTCTTTTAATAATACTACCCCACCATAAGCCTACAATTTTATTGTTTTATGTGACTGGCTTCCTTATACATTTTCTCTTTCTCCTATTTTCATATACGTCAACTCCCCGAGCATCATTTTTCAGCGTCTCAGTTCCCAGTTAG
Organism: Ardeotis arabs; assembly: GCA_011801015.1. Taxonomy (NCBI): domain Eukaryota; kingdom Metazoa; phylum Chordata; class Aves; order Otidiformes; family Otididae; genus Ardeotis; species Ardeotis arabs. The sequence goes on along the minus strand of JAAGAY010131297.1, from coordinate 20,767 downwards.
AGACCATTCCTGTTCAGCTCTGAGCAATGTTTGCATCTTGGCCCCAGTTGTGAGCCTTTTCCAACTCCAGGCCTCTACAGTCCAGCTATCTTTCCTCTGCTTTGGATTCTGCTTCCCGTTGCCTGTTCTCTCATAATGCAATATGCTGAAGTGCCATCGCCTTACATTTGGTTTGTCCAGATCAGACAAGCATTCCTCAAAGTACACACTCTTCTTGCAGTCTTGTACCTTTCAACTGTTCGACTTTTCCTGGGGATGCAGTGACTTCCAGATTTGTCAGCCATGGCACATAGCTTAGCCTGGCTCTTCGCATCCTGTTAAAGACATCACCAGCTGTACATCATTGTGTTCAAGAAAATAGATCCATCCCTTTTTCATTTCAAGGCAATCTGATGCCATGTGGATATCACAGCCATGTTTATATCTTTACCAGGATTTCAGTTTTAGTCACTCTCTGCTTGTGTGTCGTTTCTTATAACAAAGAAGAATTTTCCTATATTCTTATTTAAATAAATCTTCTTTAAATGCTCAAATTCCACCACTAGTACCATGTCATGTTTCAGAACCCTAAGCAAAATGCTGTCAGGGAGCACTGTGGTAGAAGCAGTTTATTTGTAGCTACATTAATAGTCAGCATGAAAGACATTTCAGAATTGTCTTTTTGGTGTTGTGAAAGCAACAGGATCCAGGATGATTCTCATGGCTTAAGTCTTTACTTGGTATTGTACTCCATAAAGCAAGTGCTGTGTCAATGTTCCTGAACAAAGTAGGTCTGGGAAGATAAGATCTGTCTAATGGTTATTTAGGTAACTCTCTTCCCACTTGCAGAGTTGGTTGAGAACCACAATGGAGAGGGTGCCAAAAGCATGGCCTCATGATGAGCAACTGTGAAAGAGAAGGGACTTTGGGAACATCCCACAGTCTTCTAACAACTGCATTGCTGCTTTGTGGAAGTAGCAAAACTATAAAAGGCTGTAATGTTTCCTTATATTTCCTCAATTCCTCAGAAAAACATTTGTGAGGAATTATGAGCTAAGAATTTCCTTCACACCCTATTTTCTCTTGGTTCTCACCTGCAGAAGGTTTAGTTCCTCACAAAACAAGCTTTCATCCATGGACTTCAGTACTATTTCAGTTCCACTTTAGCTTCACTTCAGTTCATGTTTAATATTAATCTCCTAGAAAGTCAAAGTAACTGAAGGTTTGTTGTTCACCCAGAAGTGTTTGATGTGGACATAGAAAAAGAACAATCAATATGTTTTCCCATTTTCTCTCTCCTCTAGAGGTAAGGAATGTAAGTTTTAAGTGAGATATAAGAATGAAATTCAAGTTGGCTCTATAGCTATAACTGTGGTGTAGCAGGGTATCACGACTTTGCCTGTGTGTACACACAGTGCGCTTAAGTCATTTATTCCCAGGTGGCCAAGTAACTCCCCATCTGGTCATCTGCATAAATAGTACAGTAAACTGATTGGAGACAATGAACCAGCCTGAGACAAGATGGTTGACAGAATGCCTAGTCCCCTTCTTGACAAAGTTTTTCACCAATTTTTAAAGGAGCTTTCCAGGTGGAAATTTTGGATAGTCTCAGAGAGTCCCCTAGGTAGCCCCTGCTGAGCCTAGACCGGTTGAAAGCCATCACTTTTATCTTCAATGTGTTGATTAACATCCTGGTGTGGAATCTGGCACCATCCCAAAGATCTTCTCAGGTGCATCCTGGTGCATATCAACCAGACTAAACACAGAGAAGATGCTTTTAAATGGTCAGCAGAAACTGTTCCTGTAGATGCAAAAATGGTCACACAGAACAGCCTGTTGCATATTGTTAAGATAGTTAGAAGATATTTTGTATTTTCTTTAAGGTACTCAATATGGATAGAACATGCATATGCTTGAGTGATTACAGAGAGTGATGGGCCAATTGGATACAAGAATTTAGTAGAGAATGGTTTGGAGAAATCTCACCCAGTTCAACTTAAAACACCACTGCAAGGATCCTTGCAATGCAGACTTCTGCCACCATCTGAAGAGTGACCAACTATCCTGTTCAAAATACTCAATTTCCCACATGAGCATTACTTCATGCAAAGATTTTAAAATAATCTTTTTGTTTGTTGTGTTTGGTGGTCTTTTTAAACAAACTAATGACTTGCTCATGACAGGCAAGAGATGCCCATTGCGGAGGGGTTTTTCCAAACCATATCTTTATGGACCTTAAATTCTAAGGATGCTGGTCATTTCTATGTCTTCATCTCATGAAAACTGATACCAATACACCCCCACAAGCAAACAAACAAACAAAAAACCTCATTGCTGTTTCAAGTGCAAGAGACCAGTTTGCAAGGCTCGTGAAAAGCAAGGTCTTGATTTTGCGTGTTACAAGTGTCTTCAGGGATTTAAAGCTTCATCCTTCACACTGTTGCAATTCATTGTGTTTCCTGTGATCAGGAGACAAGCTAAAGCAATTTCAGTCTTTGTGTGACACAAATGAATTTAACAAGGTCATATGGTAGATAAGTGAGATTTAGGAGAGGTTGAGAGGGTGTGATTAAGAGATGGCAAAAAATTGAGAGGGCCAACTTTTAAAGTTGTGAATATATAAAGGAGTTTACTGTTCGTCACATGCAAGGAGCTGTGGTTCTTGGGGGCAGAAAGTAGAAATTTGTGCCAATCCACAGCAATCAGCAGAGCATAGGAGCAACCAGGAGGTTATTGTATGATAGTTTAAGTAATTTTTATTTCTTTTGATCTGCAGGGTCTACCTGGAAATCCAGGGGAAAGAGGACCTCCTGGAAAACCAGTATGTAACTTCACTTCTATATTACATCTTCCTTTAAACTCAATTTCTACCTGTACACCTCACCTCATAAGTGCAGTTCAGTGCATTTCCACTGCTGCTTTTCCCAGCAGAGCAACTGGAAAAACACTAAGAACCGTTGAGGACTTATGATAAAAATATCTGTGATGGCTTTGGAACAGTATGAAAATAACTGCGTATCCTACATGTAAATAACAGCCAAAATTTTAAAGGCACATTCTTAGCAGCACTATGCAGTACCCTCAGCAAGAACTCATCTCAGGTGTGATAAAGTGCATTGATACTGTAGGGTATGAAGTATTTGTTTGACCCAGAGAGTTCTAGGCAGGGCAAGGGAAACCAATGGGAGTCCATAAGCATGTTCAGGAAAATTTCTTATACCTTGATGCCTTTTAAAATTGCCTGAAATAATGAATTTCTCATTCCACAGGGTACCTCACCCCTGCTCTCTCCAGAGGACATAAATCTCTTAGTAAAGGTAATCAGCCTTTGATAACAGTGGGAGTTTATCTGTGCGTTTGATTCAGACCTTACTAACACTCTGTGATGGGAAAATGTCTGAGCTACAAGTGCAAAAGGTGCCTTTAAACACTCTATCAAAGCTTGAAACTGGCAGATCTCCTACTTGCACTGATATTGGGACGCTAGAGCACATGCTGGAGATCGAAATCCAATGCCTTTTGACCATCCCCAGCAGTGAAATGACCTACGAAGATCTTTATAACATGGTGTGTGTTACAAAAGCTCTGGGACTTTTCCAGCTCTTTCTGAGGCATGCATTCCCAAGGAGGAATAAACATTGCCAAGTTATATTACCTAAACCAGGAAAGGGAAACATTTTAATAAAATGTCTGATTTTTCATGTATACCTTCAACAGTGACTGGAGTAGGTTTGAACTGTGGGTACAAAGTCAATTTGCATAGTACATCTAAATGGATGCAGGTAATTAACCCCAGGTGCACCCATGTTTCAAAAGTGATGATGTCTCTGTCTGCTTTTACACTCCATGCAGAGAGTTGTCTGGGAAATACGTCAGTATTTGATAGGTGTTGACTGCAAAATCTTTACAGAATTACATGGGCTGACTTGGGAGATTTTTAAGCAGTCTTGAGACATGGCAAGAAATCCTTTCTTATTGATTAAAAGAAACTAAAAAATCACCCTTTTTTACCAATCCCATTAACAAAATGACCCTTTTAAGATTGCTATTGTGAAATGCCTTCATTGAAGAGCTGTCTTTCTTATGGAGCCAAGTATTCTTCTGGATATTTCACTGTATGGTATTTGGGCTTCAAAGAGTTTTGGAGGGAGGGAGGTGGTAATTCTCCATGACAGAATTTGGCCAGGATGCTGTGACATTCACTTGGTCTTCACAAACTCCATCAGATGAGTTCTCCTTGGCCATGTCAGCTGCTGAGTACAGTTTCCCTTATAGAACACCCTTTCTGACATTGTGCTGCACTTGGGTTTTCCGTAGCAATCTGCCCTCTGAGCAGTAACTCAGCTCTTTCAGATGATGTAGACATAATTTTCTAATAGTCTTGTAGTTTCAGAATAAGGTTGTTCTTGGTAGTCTTGCTTTGCAGCTCTCTGACCTCCCCATTAGGAAGAGCTTTTCCTTCGTTTCTTGATCCTGGATAATGTTAGTACCTGTCCAACTAGAATTGATAGGAAATTCCCCATGGGGGCATGTGTGAGCTCAGCTACTGACCCTCGCCCTGTTCCACACTGCCCTCACTTCACTTCTGTAAGGCAAAGTAACCCAGATTCTACCCAGTGTGGTCAAACTGCAAAGGTAGGTTGGTATTATACAGGCACCACACTGATCCATTTATAGTGGGTGTCTGCAGGATCTGCTAGGCACGTTCAGTCTATTGCTAATTTATTTCTCCATGTTCTTTCCTAGGATGTGTGCAGTGAATGCCCTCCTGGCCCACCAGGACTGCCAGGCATCCCAGGTTTCAAAGGTGATAAAGGTCTCCGAGGACCACCAGGTAGAGATGGCCAGGATGGGAAAATGGTAAGAGAGCTGGGGAAGTGACCATACCTTGAATGTGGTGGTTTTTTTGTAATATGTTGTTTTTCTTGTAATATTTTTAGATGGTCGATTTTTTTTTTTTTTTTTTGGTCAAAGACCTACTGAATCTTTTTTAGATGTCTGTGGAGTCAATGGACTAAACTAGTGTTTACCTATACCTCTTCTGCATTGCAGGGGAATATTGGTCCCAGGGGTCCTGCAGGCCCACCTGGGCTGGATGGCCCAAAGGTTGGTTGGTTTTCTTCAGTTGTATAATGAAAACTTATTTGTGACTAGTTAGAGCACTGGCTGAAGAAGGATCTTGATGGCAACATCTTGATATTGAATTTAATTTCACTGGGATTTTGCTGGGAGATGAGGGCTTTAGAGTAAGTTTCAACCCAAACCAGGTGAGGATGAAATTAAAGCCTCAGCAGTAGACACCCTGCATGTTCCTCTCCTATTTGAATCCTACATGCTTGAATTCTTAAACTAAGGGTCATGCAATGGGCTGCTGGACTCCGTGTACACTACCTGCCATGGTGATTTTTTCCACACACTCTGAATGTTTCCTGAAACACGCTGTAGAAGAACTCCCTGTTTCAGCTATATGCTTCTGCCTAACAGTCTAGGGACACAGCCAACATTGACCTTCCGTGCCTGAAGGAGTCTGATAATGTCACATTTCAAGCATTTCCCATGAAGATATCTGTCATCAATCTGCTCTAAATGCCAGTGCCTGGTCACAATCAAAACCTTTACAACTGCCTAATGTAAAACTAATAAAACCACACCAATGGAGGGAGAGATAAAGTGGTTTCATGATGGATCACTATTTCCTCCAGACTTTCCTGCATTACTGACTTAATGTCTAAAATAGCTTATGTTATTTTAACATCTTTGTATTTGCCCTTATTAATAGGAAAAACTAATAGAGATGCATGAATTAATTTTATATCTTGCAACTAAAAGTGTGGCAGGGAGAGCAGTAGAGTCTCAAAAGCAAATAGAGTTGATCAAAATGAAAGTATATTCCAGGATAAATTTCTTAAAAGAATTAGTAACCTATAAAGGCAATAACTGGCAGAAACTCCAAGCAGTCTGAGACATGCCACATCTGCTCCTTTCTCATATGCTATAGGAAAGCAGAGATTTGGGCAGCAAAATTGAATGCTTAGGTGAAGGAACAGGACCAGTTTTAAACTGTACATGTGCGTGAAGTAAAATGAAGTAATTGATAAATAGTCTAACTTGTATTCAGTAAAAGGCAGATTCACAGAGTTTGCAAATGTTAAAAGAAAATGTTTGAAGACTCCTAAGAAGGTGCAAACACAAAGACAGTCTTTGTGACCCCTTTTAAATACATTAGGAGATCCTTAGGGTGAAAGACCCAAAAAGCTCTACACTTTTGAAGATGTAGTATGTTGTCCTTACCGACACCATCCAAACTGGTATTAGGTCCTGTTCTGAAATAGAACTGCAGATCTTTGCTCGTTAACAGCTTCATGCCTTCTGGCAATATTAATTAGGTCTCTTTTAATTAATAAATAGCAACCCTCTCTTCCCTACTTGTCTCCTAGCTCTCATATAGTAAACCAGAGTATTATTTCCATGGCCAGCAATTCATTAACATTCTGTGCATTGTTCATAATTTGCACCCCATCGTCTCAGTATTTTGCATGTGTGACTCATCTTGCCTTATTTCAAGCACTGGTAATGTAAACATCTACATTTGAGTTAGCTGCCTCTGTTCTGTTGTCACTAGGACAGAGAGAGGGAGAGAAAAATGGGACCACTTTCTGAATATGAATTTTCTCACTGCACCTTAGAAATGCCATTTTATTCCTACTGTCCCCGAAGGGAGAAGAGATTACTAGCTTATACTGTGGATGCCTTTTTCTTGGGCCAGATAATTCCTTACCAACATCTAATTTAGTGAAGTTCCTAACAACCTGTTTATTTTCTAAGGATGTGGAAGTCCTCTTCATGTCCATGAGACTACAACATTAAAAAAGGGCTATTCTAGGTCTGTTCAAAGACCATTCTTCACATATATTCCTGACTTCAACATTGGTAGTGAAAGTCTAGGGTAGAATTTAAGAGGAGGGCAGGCAAAATTCACTCCTAATTTATGTTTTATACTTGAATGTCTATTTTATAAAACAGATCAAAAAGCTGAAGCAATACTGAACCTACGTGACTTTCAATGGCTTTTTTTTTCATCGTCAGGGTGCTAAAGGAGACCGTGGTATGACTGGGGACGCAGGAGAAAAAGGTGAACAGGTAAAAATAGAGTATGCTTTCCAACAGTGCCATCACTGTGGTCATTCCTTCATCAATAACTCCTATGATATCAGTAGAGGAATACCCTTCTCAGCGTCAGAAGAGGAAGATGGGAGCTCTTCCTCACTGATAGACCTCAAATGGGCTATGCTGAGGAGTGGAACTGTAGCAGTCCTCCACAGAATTCCATCTCCAATAAAAACCTCCCCATGTGATCTATTTCCTCGCCTCTAGATTGGATGCATTCAATTCTCTACATTACCCAACCTTTAGTCATTTCCCCAGGTAATGCCCAGATGAGATCCAGAAGGACAGGCATTTTAGGGTTGAAAAAGCCAATGTCTGTCCTAGAAGATGAATGTAAGGATGACTTCTTTTAGGAGGGACTGAGATATCACATGAAAGAGGAGAATGGTCTAAATTAGAGCAAATTTTCATAGTCCGTTTTGCCAAGGGCTGAGTCAACAGTTTAAGGTGCAAATCAGCACCTCTTCAATGAGATTTGTAGGATATTTTAAACAGGTTTGGTTTCCTGCCTGATCTCCTGCCTTGTAGAATTCCACAATATCCTTTCTCATCTTCCATTAGCATAGACTGAAGTACACATTAGAAAAAGTACATCTTTAACTATGTTTATTTCTGAAGTGCATGCTTTAAAAAGCCATGGTTCCTTATTTCCTTATAACCAGCTCTCTGTATGTTGTCTTGTTTTGATGTTACTTGACAATGTTCAATCACCAGTTAACTTTTATACAACTAGAGATGTGAATAATGCATAAAGTATCTCTTTTCGGTTTGCAGGGCCACCCTGGAATGCCCGGATTCTCAGGGGCTCCTGGAAACCCTGGTCCACCTGTAAGTTTCTCTGTTGTGAGGATGATCCTGTATTTTCCTTACTAAGAAAGATTGTTGTAAGCTCTGTCTGGAAGAAAGGACCATTCCCACCTGTCTGTGCACTGCATTTGCATTCTCCAGCAAGTTCTAATGGTCCCCTGAGTGTCATGGAGTTCCCCACTCATGACAATTGCTATTTAATACATTGGCTGCTTTTCACTTATTGCTTCAACTCACTCTGTAAATTAACACTAAGCTTCAGTCGCTGTCTTTATACAAGGCAACGATCATGAAAACTCTTCCACAGAGACTACTTAGTAATGGGTATGGGTGTTTTCTTATATGTGGAATAAGTTAGCAGTCTAGAAACAGCAGATCTAAGAATATTTTAGTTCTCAATTTTACACAGTGGTATGAGACTGGATTTTCTCAATTTTTCATATCCTGTGGGTTAGTTTTTAATTAAAAGCCCTTTTACATGTATCCCCTTCCATCACTATCCTTTTATTTTCATTCCTAGCTCTACTCTCTCTGCGAATACAAATTTTTTGTATTTAAAAAGGGATGGCAGTACCGAAGCAGAGCTGAAATAATTTAGCTCTCCTGCTTGTGTTATCAACGCTGATGTCTTCCGAGAGTTGGGACTTTTCCTTAGCAAAAGGCTTTTCTTTCCAAACTGCCTTTCTTTGCCCACAGTCATCACCACTCATATTACTGCTTACAGTGCAGTTTGGCTCTGCCCTGCTAAGGGTGTGCAGCGTCCGTCTGTTCTGGGGATGGGCACAGTCTCTTCAAAGCTGAATTTACATTGCACTGATTAAATGACAGGAGAAGAAAGAAGATTAGATTAAAATTCTGTTTTCAGATGGTAGTAGTACCTAAAGGATGTTGAATGCTTTGCTGCTGCAACAACACGTGGACCTGCTTTGTGGGTCATTTGCGCTCCCATAAGCATTATTTTAGGAAAAGCTAATAATATAGACACATTTACTGTGTCTGTATTAACCTCATGCTGCAACAGCCATAGGGTTATTCCAGTAGGATTAAAACTCTTGAAATGGTCCTATGAGACCCTCTGAATAGACTCACAGTCAAAGGAAATGTGCAAAGTAAAACTGAGCCTATCAAAGCAGAGAAAAGTGTGATGTTCCCTTAGATACTTTTTTTTTCCTTTAACTTTTGCTGACTTTTTGCTCTGTTTGCATTGACTCATGGCTCCAGGATTTTGTCTGCCACAGCATGTGCTTCAAACTGCTCTCATGATTTTGGTTCTTCAGAGTTATTTTTGTCACAAGATTGGCTTTTTCCTAATTGTCCCCTATTTTCAGAAGAAAAGGCCAGGATCAAACTCAAATATCTGACTATTTCTGGCTTTGGAGGCTGATTGAATGCAGAGGTTAGCACTGCTTTTCTGTGATGAAATGATGGAATGAATGCTGAACTGAGTGACTGAAGAAAAATCTTCAGTGTTGCCAGCTGTGGTAGGGAGTGTGTTGACAAATGCACAAAATGTGTTAATCACTCACGTTATTTCTGCTTTATTTTGTTTAGGGACCAGATGGGGCACCAGGACCAATAGGACCAGCAGGAAACCCAGGAGACATAGTAAGCTCTAAGCTGTGTGTTTCACCACCAGCTTCATCTATATTTAGCTCTGTGAGCTGGAACCCATGTAGTGTCCTTTGAAAGCTCCCCAAACTATTCAGCCTAAATCAACTCTACACCAGCAAGTAGGACCTCCACAAATAACCACAGATTACAGTGTTCTTGCAGTTTTGTTTACTCACCAAAAGAAACTCCAAATTAGCCAGAGCATAATCCATGGGACCTCTAAGGAGGTTTTTGTACCTCTTGTCTTAGCTATTAACATCTCTTAGCCTCTAGAACAGGATCAATAAATCTGTTAGGATGCTCCATGACACAGGCTAACACCTGAACTGTGTGTGTGGATTGTGAAAATGAAACCAACAACCTGTTGAAGGATGTCACGGCACAGACTGCTCAGATGCCAGGGCCTGAGACCATTCCTTGGCAGCACTGAAAAAACTACTACAGATGTAACCTTCGAGAAGTCTGTGAAGAATTTTGCTACTGCTGTTTAATCTGAAGGGTGTTCAGATGCTACTTTATTGGTAACGCATCAGAAAACTCTGGGGGAGACAGGTAATCTGATTGATGCTAACTTCAGGTTGAAAAGGAAAAAATGAACCTTCCCTGAGTAATGCATGCTGTTGAGCGGGAACAGTTTAAGACTGTGTAATTCTGTGATTAATTTCTAAAGCAGAGTTTCCTAATGAGCAAGGTGCCTTTTACAGATCCATTTCAACCTGAACTTCATCATAAGTGAACAGTGACGGTCCTTCTGACGGCTGTTATGAAATCAGTGAGCACTCTCAGCAGAGAGGCCAGAGATTACATGGACAGGCTGGCTGAAATTCCCTTTCAAATGGATGATCAAGGTTGAGACACTGTGGAAAAACCTGGGGTGCTATTGTCCAGTCCTGTAGAGTAAGAGGATTTACTGGGGCTGTCAGCAAGGCACTTCTCATAAGTACTCATTTGATAGGTATAAAATATATATCTTCTATTTCCTGACTGGACACCTCATGCAGGAAGTTAAGAACTAAATATTAAATATAATTAAACTTCAGAAATAAATTATCAGTGATTTCAGTGGCTTCTCCATCTGTAACAACTTATCACTAATACTGGATGTTTTATGTGAAAAGAAAGCCCTCCGGTTTAAACTAGAAGGAATTAAAGGAAACCTTGTACACTGTGTGGCATGGACTACAAGACCAGCTTCTCACAGTTGTCCCTCGTCAAACTCTACATTTGATAAATCTTCATCTGATAGAAACATCTGAGGACCTTGTCTGAGCCTCAGTGTTTCTGCTTTCTTTCCAGGGTAAAGATGGCCCTCCAGGTCCACAGGGCCCACCAGGGTTGCCTGGAATTCCGGTGAGTGCAGTTTAGCTCCTTCTCATTCAATACATTAATTGTTTATAAACAGGTGACATTTTTTAGGTGCTTTGAAAGCTACGCATGATCTGTAAGGTGCTGGAGCACCTTTCCTATGAGGACAGGCTGAGAGAGTTGGGGCTGTTCAGCCTGGAGAAGAGGAGGCTCTGGGGAGACCTGATAGCAGTCTTCCAGTACCTCAAGGGGGCCTACAAGAAAGATGGGGAGAGGCTGTTCAGTAGGGCCTGTTGTGATAGGACGAGGGATAACAGTTTTAAAATAGAGGGAGGTAGATTTAGATTGGATATTAGGAAAAATTTTTTCACAATGCGAGTTGTAGAACACTGGCACAGATTGCCCAGAGAGATGGTGGATACCCCATCCCTGGAAACGTTCAAGGCCAGGCTGGATGAGGCTCTGAGCAACCTGATCTAGTCAGGGATGTCCCTGCTCCTTGCAGGGGCGTTGGACTAGATGACCTTTGAAGGTCCCTTCCCACCCAAACCATTCTATGATTCTATGATTCTATGTAATGGTATCCGTCATGTTGATTCTACGTCCTTAGCCCAGGACAGTGTGAATGCTGTATGTGATCACTGTAAAGCTAAGTGTTAATTACCAGTGTGAAACAGGGATGTTCCTTATCTGCCTCCTCATTGGAAAAGATACTCTTATGCAGAGCACAAAAATCAACTAGTAGCTCCAGTGTAAAGGCACAAAAATTTATAGTCTGGAACACCATCTTTATCTGAATCCATAGCTGAACTAATACGGTTGCACTGACTCAGGATCGAGTGTGTCTTGGGCACAGACTCTTCTCTTCTGGAAAACATATTAGTACAACATTTTGGGGTGTTTTTGTCCTTCATAGCCAGAGCTATTTCGAGTGTGAAGTAGTCTAGCTGAATGAAGATAATGGCATGATAATGATTTATAACAGCTGTTTCTAGAGTGCTGTTTTAAGACTGTTGGAGTGCTTGCCTTGCTGAAAAGGAGGAAACCCCTTACACTTGCCATATTGCAAAAGGAAACAGTTTATGTTGTTAGAGTGGTGTGGCAAGGAGAGGTTTATGGCTGAGTAATAGAAATAGGGTAGTTTTCGAAGGGTTGGGCAAACTGAAGTGTATCATGCTGAAGCAGAGTTGTCACTGTGAAAGTCACACTGACGGAAACCACACCAATCATTCCTGTTGACTCTTTCTTTATACTCTGTTTTGCATTTCATTTACAGGGCATTGCTGGGAATGATGGCAAAGATGGCAAGCCAGGATCTCTTGGGGAACCGGTAACGTAATTTAAAACAGTTTCGCTCAGGCAATCAGAGCCTGCATGCAGTTATTGCTTTTGGAGCTGCCTATCTATGGACTCCTTGGAGGGTGGCAGGAAGCCTGTTTGCATGTCTTTTTTTTTTTTTTTTTAACACCAGAAGGACTATATTTTCTTGAAGCAATTTATAACAGTCACACACTAGCAATCTTGAAAAGAAACTGCGTTCCTTTACTTTTACAGCTGCCATCAATACACTAAAACTTAGTGATTTAACTTTTACATCTACAGTAAATATTTCAGAGAAAGAAGGTTGTCTTGTAACATTAAACCTAGTGATCCATTTTTTAGGTAGAAGATTATAGGGCATAAAAAGTTTAAAGGAGGTGTCTTAAAAGAAGCCTTTTCTGAATTGCTCTGTGACAGTTCTGTTGTCCAGGATTAGAGGTTTTCTATTTGATTTTCTCTACTTAGTCTATATTTGCATTCATTGAGGGAAAAAAGCTGAGCCGTGAAGTTGTCAGCCAAAAGGAAATGTTAATAAAGTGGGCAGTGAATGTTATTCCTTGCAACTGTGTTTATTATATGAAGGATATGCTTCCAGTATCTGGCATTGCCAGCTTCTTTCTGACTTGAGAAATGAGACTTTGTGGTTCTGTGAAGAGACAAGTCCCCAGTCATTAGGTCAACTGGTATGTGGAGCAGCATTTGTCACAGTTGTGTGCTTGCACCAAAACACCTGGTTTCTACACGCAGATGCTGATTTTGTATGTGCTTACTAGGTATTGGTGCAGTTCTGTGCATTACCCCTCCAACATTAAAAAAGGTGCATGAGTCCAAAGGTTTAAGCTGCCTTTGAACCTCAAAGGCTGCATTCATGACAGTGTGGGTAAGGGTATGTGTTGAAATGTCTATCACTACTGTCCTTCTTGCACGCTCAGACTCTAATGTTGCTGGAGAAACCCTGGGCAGTCGCAGTTCTCAGTGTTGTTACATCTAAGGGAGAAGAGTAGGAGGTTTTCAACAGCAGAAATGAACCTGGAACTCTCACTGACCTGAATGTAATTGTTTCCCATAGGGAAAACCTGGAGAACCAGGGCTCCCAGGCCAGGAAGGTGCCAGAGGCTTACCGGTAGGTGCTGCTTGGAAGGGTTCAATCTATTCACACTTCTGTACTGTAGCCGGGAAGCTTTTGTTGGGCAGATGAAGGCCTTTACTGATGCAAACATATAACCAAAGAGCTGGCCTGACTGAGAATAGTCATGGCCTTGTGACAAAATAAATAAATAATCACAAAAATCAAACACGGGCATTTCCAAATCCTTGACACTTGGAGAAGAGTAGGTCCCTTACCTAGAAGTTAAAGCACATAACTTGGGACATCCCTTCTACCAAAAGGCATAGTCACAGCTGTAGCCCTTGTGCTCTGTTATGTGTCCTCTGAAAGGATGGGGACAATTAAATTTAGAGTTAAATAATCTATTGGCTGGTCACACCAGGAATACACATACTACAGTCTTGGTCTTGCAGCCTAGGGAGCTATGGAAAGCTCTTCGTGTGACATGGCCCTTTCTAATCACTCCTTGGGACATGGCAGCTGACCAGTCCTTGGTAATCGTAGGCAAAATTGGAAAGTTTATTAAGTGCACATTCAAGCTAGAATTTTCGTAGTGTTTCATGCACCAGAGTAATGGGTGTTTGTTGCTTTCATTCTCTATTGTAGGGTTTCAAAGGACAGAGAGGAGATACAGGTCCCCCAGGTCCCCGAGTAAGTAAAATGTAACACATGCATGATGATCCTGTGGAGAAAGATTGTGTGAATTGATGTTGACCCTTCTGAGGCAATAGGTAAAAATTATGACAGGTCTGTGTTCAAGATGGCTGCTTTCAACCACAATCCCATGGGCCATGCCTATGGCATAAAATCACAGCAGCTGTCTTCAATCCCTCTGCTGGAGTTCTGCTTCCAGGTGAGGTGAGCCAGCTGGTAGAGCTGAGTCCTCTGACACTCCCTTTGAGATAGCCCTTTCTGAGAAAATTTCAAGCATGCCTCCATACCACATCCTTCTGGTACAAATGCTGATGTACAAGGTGAGGAACTCTACTCCACTTGGACAAGTATCAGCTCTCCTCCAAAAATGCCTAAAAAGTGCAAAATAAGTTCATGAACAAAACATAAAGAAATGAGAATAGAAATGTCTATAGCTCTTTGGCTTAGTTGCCTGTGGATCATAAATCCCAAAACTCAAGTCCTGCATGAAAAGTTGGTCTCCTCTCTGCTCTAAGCAATACAGCACAAAAAGCTCCTTGGTGTAGAAAGTGGAATACAAAACTGAATGTCCTTCTGCCCAGTTCTGACTTTTCACAGGGAAATAAAATGCTCTGCTTGCAGGAGCTTACCTGAAAATTCCAGTGCTGCAGCTCCTCATCTCTTCCTCAGTTACGACAGTTTCTGTATCATTAGTAGATCGGTGGTTTTCAGTGACGGCATTAGCATTAGCACATTTTCTGCTGGAAAGCAGTGCACTGCCTTGTGCATCACTTATAGAAGATGCTTCTGAGTTATTTTTATAAGCTGTGTGTCATGTATGCTGTACAAAGCTCTTGTTGGCTTTAAAAAGTTTTCCCTGAGCTCAGTCCAACATTGAAGAAACTCCATACCACTCACAGTGGTGTTACTGGTCTGTCTTTGACCTTGAGCTGATACCTCTTTCCTTTTTGCTGAATTGCAGGGGGAGCCAGGTGCGACAGGTCCTGCTGGGCGTGAGGGGCCACCAGGGAAGGATGTAAGTGTACCATTTTAAGGAGAAACTAATCTCTTGCTCCCTGACAAATGAAGATTTTCATTCAAAGTGACCCTGACCTAAAACAGCTGCAGAAACTGCAATAAAGGGTGAATCACTGCAGCAGTGCACAGGGAATTATTTGTACAAAGATCATTAGGGTAGCAAAGAATTTGAGGGCCTTTGTCACTGCTCAGCTGCTGACACTTAAATGTCAACTGTGTCTTTGGAAAAGCAGAGAAAGGTGCATTGTTTGAATCCCACACTGTACTGCGTAGCTGTGGACCTGCTTTCTGCCACCCCTCTCCGAGCAGTGCTTTGTTCTGCGGGTCCCACTGGGGCAAGTTCTGTCACGCTTCCTCCATACTTCACTGCGTGCATAGCTCCACTGAAATCTGTGAAATACCTGTGGAACAAGATGCTGCTGTTCAGAGGAAGGAGAGATGGTGCAAACAGATCCTCTGACATTATTTGTGTCTAATGCAGTCCCATCGCAAAGTCCTGGGAGAGTGCAGCTGACGTGGGATCCTGCAGCAACTGCTGGGCAATGTACCAAGCGGCTGAGGTGCCATTGCCATGGGACCTGGGGAAGTGTTTTCTCATTTGCACCCCCTTGTATCACTGGAAAACTGTTGTGCTGTAAATGGTACCCTACAAAGTAAAATGGAAGATAGACTTAATAGAACCCCTCAGAGAAGATGAGGGGTCTTAAGCCTCCCTCAGGAGAGAATGATGTCGTGAATTCTTGAGAAATACTAGAGAATCTCTGTCCCTGAGAAATCCAGCTTTAAGATAACCTGATAATAATGGTTTCTGTCTGTAATCAGACTGCATTTAGTGATAGATGTTTAAAATTCAAAAAGCTAGTCTTCCTCATACATAATGAAAGGGGGTAGTGAGAATTCTTTGATGCTGTTTCCCCCTAATATGTGAACAGTGTAATTTATCAGGGACCTTTTTAAATGCTTGTTTGCTTGCCTCCATGTCAGATCTTTCTCACTCACCAGAATACTTTTCTTCATTTCAGGGTGATAGTGGTCCCATGGGACCACAGGGCCCTCGAGGACTCAGAGGGCAGCCGGTGAGTTTTCTCTCCTGACAAGCCATTTCTGGAGGTACATTGTGTACAGTGGGAATGTCCTGCAGTCCAGAACTCTGTTTTGGAAGAAGAGTCTTAAGCAAGATTCAGGTGATATTTAATTAAAACACTTTGCCTACTTTAACAAGGACAAATCAGAAGTATATTGCTAGAAACTGACTAAGACTTACAATAGTGCAATGGAGTGATGATTGCTATTCTCCATTGGGAAGAATAGTTTAATGGATTCTGCCAGGACTGCAGTGTCAGAAGGGCTCATATTCCAGTCCTGCCTCTGGCATCTCACTCACTTCTCACATGGCCTCAGTTTTCAAAGGCAGACACTAATTGAGTGTGCCCAGTTTGAGATATGCGGGATCCAGTTGTGATACTATTCATTTTTGTCATGCTCTCTGTAATTTTTTTCTGAAAGAGAGCACATAATTTTAGGAAAAGATTTCTTTAATTGAACACCTGTAGAGTTTTATTACAACTTCAGTGGAGAAATGGCAATTTAGTTGACATTTTGGAAAGTGTCATTTTGAATGGCTGAGAAATTACTTTTATTAATTTCATGGGTTTTTCAACTCTCTCTTGAAACTCAACCCTTGCAAATTTGAATGCACGTCTCTGTTGCTGAACCTAGACGCATCTTTAATACATTGCAGAGTGATTTCTTTTCCTTCTCGGAAGACCCACTAGTGAAACAGATTCTACAACATGTTCCATAATCAGGGCAAAACGCTGATTCAGCAATGCCAGGAGCTGGAGCAGCAGGTCTCTCTGAGCTGGGAGGGTAGGGGTTTAAATTAGACTGCAGGAGCATATGGAGAGCTCCTGTGTCTACCTCGTAATTTGTCTCATTATTCCTGTACTGCTGGCACCACTCACTGACTTGTCATGCCCCTGCACAACACTAGCAATGAATAAAAAGATTTGAGGAGATAGAAATTATCATAACTCCAGGCCATATTCTTAGTTGGAGAAGAGGTACGTGGGGTTTTGTATGTAGGAGGGCAAAGTATCTGTTTCTCTTGTTCTTCCTCTGCTTTGTTTCTTCTCTAATGAGGGACCGTGAGGCATGATTTTGAATATTGCCAGTAAAAGGATTGGTCTTTATGTTCAACTGCAATGCAGGGAAAAACATCTCTGCGTGGTGAGTCGGGAGGAGAGAGGAGTAGGGTGTAGAATTTCATCTCACCAAGCTTTAGTCAGTGTAGATGCTCAACTCAGCTGCTTTGATAAGGAATGGTGAGAAACAGGTCCTTTTAAAGGATGATTTAGCTCACTTAGAGTTGTCTGGTGTCAGGTAACTGTCAAATGCCTCAAGGCTTTAGAACAAGGCTTTCTCTCCATTCCCCAAAAAGGGGAACCCTGAGATGATTAAAAAATAGATGCCTGGCTCTGGACCCTGATTCTTAAGATAGCCCCAAGAAGAGGAGGGTAGGCAGTAATTTGCAGGACGTACCTCTGTCACTGGAGAGAGGAAGTTTTCTAACATAGGAAGGTGCTGGGGGATCTGGAGATACCTCTCAGCACTTTAACATTGATCAGTGAGTTGCCAAGAGGTGCTTCAGACACAGAGCAAAGGCGCTTCTCTGAACAGTGGTGCCTTGGAGCAGCCACGGTAGGTGGTTCCATCCATCCAGGAGGATGCTGCATATGACAGGGATAAGGGTGAAAAGAAGGAGGAGCAGAAAGAGTGCTGCTTTGGTCCTCTTCAGACTAGAGAATTTAGGTCCACCTCTCTCAGTTTTTGTCCTGAGATGGGGTCAGCCATGCAACCAGGGATGCAGAAGTTGTGGGGTCAATTGGAAATAAGAGATCCTTACTCTGCAGTCTGCCAAGAAAGGAGGTTGGACAATGCTAAAGGAATCCCTGCTGGTTTAACAATAGGTAGATATTTTTAATTGTAGTATATGTTACTTCAGTAATCTTTTTCCTTTTGACATAGGGCAAGAATGGATCGCCTGGACCTGCAGGAGAACCTGGCCCAGCAGGTAACCCAGTAAGTACCACAAAGGGAAACTCATGCAGCAAGCAGTTCTGTCAAGGAGAGGTGACTGATGATGTGTCGATGGAGTGGATTATGTGTAGCTGCTTGCCATCCCTGAAGTTGCCATGTCTGAAGATCAGTGATCTGAAAATCACTGGCTGGCCACGACATCGAAGGGGATTTGGCTACGTTCCTGGAATTGAGCTGCTAGCTGGGTCATCATTTTTTTCCCAGCAAAAGTGTTCATCGAAAAGGGAAATGATTGATTACTCGGTATGGAAACAAGATTGGCATGCCTCATCTTCACCAGCAGATTTAATTTTGCCAAGCGGAGACTGTGCAGCCAGCAGAGAGTTGTCACAAGGAAGGAGAGGGCCTCGGGGAGCTGGCAGACTGCCACTGAGGAATAGCAGGAGCAGAAAAATCCTCCCCAGGCACTTGGGGAAACAGCAGACAGTGGGCAGTAAACCAAGATCACGAAGCAGAATGAACCCCCGCCCAGGGGCATCCTGTGTGGAAGAACAGCGTGGTAATAAAGAGCTGTAAGGAGGACAGTGAGGAGTTGTTGGTGTTGTTTTTTCTTTTCTCTGTTCTGCTGCTGAAAATTGTTCAGGATTTAGCAAATCCGTACAAATGTACCTTTGTGTCCAGCAGCATCTATTGCAATGCAGGGCTCTTCCCTCTCCTTGTCTGCCTAGACATTACAGCTTGCTGAGCTGTACAATTCAGATAGAAACAAAGGCATAGCTGGAGAATCTGAAAAATTGCAGCAGGACTTCACTCTTTGTGGCCCTTGCAATGCCACAAAGCAACCTCAGCCTCACCACAGACTTGTGCCCTAAGTACCTATTGCTTTGCTGCAGGGATGTCTCCCCCTAAGCGGTCTCAGTGAAGCACGCAATACCTTTCTGCGTGGGGAGCTGATAACTCAGAGGTTACAGGTTAAGTAGGAGGGATGCAGTCTCGCAGCCTTTTTGCAGCCGAGAATTAGTACTGCTGCTTTTTTCTCCTTGGTGTAACTTCTTACCTTCCTGGGACCACTGCCGTTGCTTCTTATGCCGTGGATCCCCGCTGTTGCCTTTCCAACCTTCATTTCTTCTCATCACACCCATCCCTGTTCCCAATTTCTGTTACTGCGTTTTGGCTTTCTGCGTCTTCGTCAGGCCACTGTGGCTTTGGATTGCCCTGTGAGTGCCAAATGGGGGTTATTTTTTAATCATCTTTGTGTTATCACATTACATAGTCAGCTAGTGACCAGGGACTCACCAGGCAGCTTCCTGCACAAACACAACTACAGCAGCCCCTGCTCCAGAGGATTTACAGTCCAAAAATAACATAAGAGATTGGAAAAGGATAAAGGATTAGAAATGGGAAACAATGAGACAGTGTTGGTCAGCAGAACAGACAGTCATCTCATCAGTATCCTCTGTCATTAAAATGAATCCTCTCCCTTTCATAGGGGTTATTAGGGGAAGTATTTCCTTGTGCTATACATGAATCCATTTATTTCCAGCCTTCTCTGGAAATACACTAATTTCCTTTACAATGTGGTTTGACAAGCCAATATATTGTATTTCTGTTTTGAAAAAAATGGAGAAACGAGAAAGGTTATAATGGTAATGAGGGTTTCTTTTCCACCTTCACCACGGCTGACTTGTAACCACAAGGTAAAACCTGCCAGCAGCCTTCTCCTTTTGCATCTGGTGTTTGACAGTGCCCATCCCAATTCACAGCGCTCATGACTAAGCCTGCACACAGCAACGGGGCTCAGCCCCTGAAATCTCCAGGGCTGACTGCATACTCGAAAGCCGTGCTCTCTGTGCCTGTCAGGTTCATTGGTGCTCACTTTACATAAGATGGGGCTTAATGAAGACAAGTTTTTACTCTAAGAAGAAAAAGGGATATGTTCTGAACTAGGAGGTGGGGACCAAGTTGTGAAAGAAAAGGTTAAAATAAGAGTAAAAAAAAAATTATCAGAAGTGTAGTTGAAATGGCAGTGCTGATCTGTAAGAAAAAGAGATAATTTGGCAGAACATCACAACAGATAAGTAAAAGGCAGACATTTTTTAAATTGAACCTGGAAATAAAGGCGAAAGAACAGCGCAGTAGCTGTCTGTTGGTTGTATTCTCAGATTTGAGCAGGATGAACATCTGCCTCATTTCCCTGTCATCGCCCATCACAGCAGTTCCACTCTGCGACACCACCTTATAAACCGTGCGGCGCCAGAAGAGCCACTGAACATACCTCTTGTCACTTCCATCATTGTCACTTCCTTTTCATCTTTTCACAGGGACCCCACACAGCTTATTAATAATACAAGAATGGTGTTTGCAATCTGCTTTTCTAAATGACTTTGTTTTTCCTTTCCTTGTCAGTTTTGGGAGTCCTGCTTCTACAGTGAAATTTCCCAGTTCCATTGTATCTGAAAATGCATGCTCTGGAAAAAAAGATGTTGGGGAAAGGGCTGCTAGTGTCTGTCTCATTTCTGTCCTAAGGGTCCTAAAGGAAATAAAGGAGAAAACGGCAGCCCAGGACTCCCTGGCTTCATAGGACCCCGAGGACCACCTGTAAGTATGTCTGGGGATGGATTAGACCCACTAATTACCTGCTTTTAAATGTTGGACTGATGGAGATGGGACACAGTCATCTTTAACAGGGTAAAAAAAAAACATAAGCGGGAGATCTGATAGATCCAGAAGCCATACACTTTACTTCCAAAGGAAACTGGA